>JAJPUD010008785.1:52235-83564 GCA_023553655.1 Myrmecobius fasciatus
GAAGGAAGGAAGGAAGGAAGGAAGGAAGGAAGGAAGGAAGGAAGGAAAGAAGGAAGGAAGGAAGGAAAAAAATAGATGATATAGATAAACCACTTATGCATTTACTCTACACCAAGCACATGAAGTCTGGAATCTCATGGCACCCTTGAAGTGCAAAGCTCAGGGAGAGAGATACAACCGACCCTTTTGCTGAAAGTTGGGGTCTACTGAGAACTCCTATTTGTGAAAAGAATCTATAATTTATGGTATTACTAGAATTTATTGAACTTTACCACTAATTGACATTCTTGCTGTGTGATATACTGGGTTATTTTGTTTTCTTTTTATAATTATGTAGTAATATCTCAAATTTATTAAAATTATCAACAATAAAATACCAGAATCTATATGATTCATTTTGAAATCATTTGTTTGGAACTCAGTGTTTATTTTTCTATAAAATAAAATTAGGTCCCATTTAAATAGACCATTAAAGTCTATTTAAATCATGATATAAAGGAGATAGCTTAGTAGAGTGGACAAAGAAATAGCCTTGAAATCCAGATGGCCTGAGTTCAAGTTCAGCTTCTATCAGGTTCAGTCTACAGTGACCCTGGGCAAGTTATTTGTTCATTTCAAGGTATTCCTTCTAATTACTTGTTAATTATTTACTTCAGTTTAATAGGTCTTAATACGTACTATCTCAATGGATACCAACAATAGCTATAGATAGTAGTATTACAATTATCCCAGACTTTACTAAGGAGCAAAATGGAGTTTAGAGATTAAATGATTAGCTTTGCTAGACTAGCCTATGTCTTTCCTCCTTAAGTTCCTCCTTATTCTGTGGAGAGATAGCTCTAACCAAGGAGCTACAACCCAGCAAAGGTTCTGAATTAAATTAAATGTAATTGGAAAATGTTTAACAAAATAAGTAAAAATGTAGTACAGCATAATGTTAATTTGATTTTTTGTGTTACTGTGTGTCCTGCAGGGATGTTTCTATTTGAACCACTACTTTAAACTAATGTAGCTGCTAACAAGTTTAATTACAAATCAAGGATTCAGAATGGCTTCGTTGTTGCACATTCCTTTAAATCTCTACTCTTCATTTGGGGTTTTCCTGCAGAGATATTGGAGTGGTTTGTCATTTCCTTCTCCAACTAATTTTACAGATGAAAAAACTGAGGCAAACAAGGTTAATGACTTGCCTGAGGTCACACAGCTACTCAGTGTCTGAAACAAAAATTGTACTTGAGTCTTCATGACTCTAGTGCTCTATCCACTGAACCATCTAGAAGACCAATTATTTCCTTGGAGAGATGGGATGGTAACTATGGGCTCCCATATATGCTTCCTGGTTCTGTTTGTATGGGACACAAAAGATCCTAACTCAAATTGACTGCTCAGAGGCTTCTCTAGATACAAAAAGAAAATTTATTCATTTCAATTCTCAAGAGAAGCAAGGCAGTCCCTCCATCAGGAAATCTGGAGCAGGGAAAGCCAATTTTACAGAAGACAAGTAATCAATTAAGCAAGAGGGGTTAAATATTTCTAAACTACTAAGCCACTAATCAAGGTAGTCTGATCTGTTTCAGGTATTTATCAATCAATCAGATAGGGATGGCTAGGTTAGAGACATCTCAGATATCTCTAAGCCATTATGCAATTGGTCAGGTTTCTCTCTATGAGAAGCAGTTGAGCAAATTAAAAATTACCAGAAAAGCAAGATGATTTTTAAAGAGACAGAATAAAGAGAGATCAAATTGCCAACTTTTGCTGGATTATGTAAAAAAGCATTCATTTCTATTCCATAGTCTACACTAAAGCCTTTGTGTGCATCACAACAAACTGTTGCAAGTCCTTAAGGAGAAAAGAATATTAGTTCATCTTACTTGTCTCCTGGTGAATTTGTGTGAGCTTAAAAGAAAGAGTTAGACCTGAACATGGAACAACTAATTGTTTTAAGATTGTAAAAAGAATATGAAAAGGTATATGTTGTCACCTTATTTAACTTATATGTAGAGTACATTATACAATTTGCTAGGCTAGATGAGACAAAAGCCTGAATTAAGGTTGGTAGGAGAAATATCAATAATCTCACATACGCACTTGATACCACTCTAAAGGCAGAAAATGAAAAAAAAAAAACTAAGAAGTTTTTGAAGTGAAAGAAGAGAGTGTAAAAACTGTATTGAAATTTAACATAAAAAACCCTAAAATACTGGCTACAAAGGTATGTATGGTTATGCTTTGTTTCTTCCAGTTACAATGTATGGTTTAAGAATTGGACTATGAGGAAAACTGAGCACCACAAATTGATGTTTTCAAATTATCCTGGAAAAGATTTGAGAATCCCTTGGAAAGCAAGAAGATCAAATCAGTCAATGTTTAATGAAATTAAATGAGGTTTTTCACCAGAAAGTCAAATACTGAAGCTTAAACTTAAATACTTTGGCTGCATAATGAGAAGACAGGACTTATTGGAAAAGACCCTGATGTTTGGAAAAACTGAAGGTGGAATGAGAAGGCAGAAGATGTTATGGATAGATAGTGTCATGGAAGCAACAAACTTGGAGAAAAGGATCTTTGGAATCACAAATAGTCCATTGTGCCTGAAGAATCATAACAAATGTTGATCCCATCTCCTTGTTTTTTGTAGTACCTGCCAGTCAGCACAGATCCACAAATGCTTTGATGCTGTCTCTTATTTATTGTCTCATTTCTCTGTGATGGGCAAAAACAAAGCACCACAGTGCTAGCTCATCCACTTTTAGAAATGTGCACGTATCAAAATTGCTTTTCACCTAATTAGTGCATAAAAACACGAATAAAAATGAATTTCATTGCTTAGCCATATTCTAATCAACTTTGCCTTGGGTGCTATAATAAACTACTTTAAATTTTCTTTGAGTTTGCTTTATTACTGAGGACAAAGGCCTGAACAAAGATTTTATTTTAACAATTTTTTATGAGTTGTCAGAGAAAACACTTTGCCAGACACTTTCACTGGGGAATCTTCCTCAGACTCACTAGGGTTTTTATTCTATCAAGGTCAAGAGTACACTTTCCGACCAGTCAGCTAGCTGTGATGAAATGTTGGGAGAAATAAACTCCTCAAGCTCTGGAAGGTAAAGGAGAAATAGGTTCTCAAACTCAAATTTAGATTTACTTTTTCTTTTTATTTGTGCATAAAAATGATAAAGCATCAGGTGCCTAGAAAGGGCAGGTAAAGAAATGAATTTTCAGGAAATACAGGTATTCAAAAGGGGTCAAGAGGAGTGAGTTTTCTATGGATTTTTGATAGATAAGCTGTAAAAATTTAAGATGAGAAAAATGTCAGTTACATCTACAACTAAGCAGGGAGGCTCCTAAAGACTTGGAAAATTTGGGGGCAAATTTCAGCAGGATAAAAGTTAGGACCTTTGATACTAAAAATAAGAGTTAAAGGTAAGCAGTCTGTACAAAAATGGGAATTTGAGTTACATTGAGAGGGAATTTGAAATAACAATTGTCTTTATTCTCTTATAGCAAAGACCAGATTAAGATTATACTTTATGAAAAAAAATGGAATAGGAGGAATTAAGTAATGAAAAAGGAGATTTAGAAAAAAACCAAAAAGGAACTTTGAGGACCTCTTCATTGATAAAAAGCTGCTGTGAAACAACACAGAAAAGCAGAGTATAGACTAATGGAATTTGGAAATAGATCTATTTACATTCCTCAGTTTCTATGTGGCCGATGAGGAGGAAACTTATGAGAATCATTCAAATTCCACCATCCTGACCTGGTTGGAGAAGGCAGAGATAAAGACATAAGGAAGAGAAAGGAATTTTTTTTCTCTTTCCTTTCTCCTGGTTTGTAGAAACTAGTTGGAAATGGTTCACCAGAAATTAATAGGTTAAGGAAATCAGTAGACTTTAATTTATGTCCATTGTATAGTAATGTAAAGAAAGAATGACAATTTAATCAAATTGAGAAAAGAGAAAATAAAAATTAAAAAAAAAAACAAAAACAAAAGGTGAAGTCAGTTTTCTATTGCCATATGAGTAGAGATTTGAGAGTAAAAGGATTTGGAGTTTGGGGAGACTTTGGGGAAGGTTTTGATACTATTGTGATAGGAACTAGAGAAAACCTTTCAAGAAATATCTGTTAACAATTTCTTATGGACAGCAGCCTAACAATTTATAACATTCACTAATTGCAAGCTATAGACCCTAAAATATGAGGTGCAGAATGCTTACAGCCTTTAGAGGTAAATTTAAGATTCCTCAAAAATTACTATTTGATATTGTAAACTCAAATTTGATTTGATTATAAATTTTGTCCTGAAACTAAATTATGTGTTCTCATTTAGAATGAGATGTATTGTTCTCCTAGGATGATTATGGTAAATTAGAACTTAATGCAAGATACATTTGCCATTTAGCAGTAAAAAAATATGCTGAAAAATTACATGGATCAGAAAATCTGAGTTGAAATCTGGTCTCAAAAACTTATTAGCTGTGTGATCTTCAGCAAGTCACTTATCCTGTTTGCCTCAGTTTGCTCATCTTTAAAATGGGATAATGATGTTACCTACCTTAAAAGGCTTTGTGAAAATCTCATTGATACAATATAGCTTCCAGGGGAGGCAGTAATAATTTTGTGGTCCCCTGACCTTAGGGAGTTTCTGTTTTAACAATGTCAGTAATTCTAAATCCCACACCCAATTTAAGAATAACAATCTGTCTGATTCTGAAGTCTCCTGGCCTTAGGTATCCCATGGACCAAACTCCTGAGACAAAAGTGAATAAACCACTCCTCAGTTCATTGCTGACTGTTAGATAATCTGTGGGTCAGTGAGAACCAAATTCTAGAGACCACTTCTTGGTCCTACCTCTGCGTCATAAAATTAGTATATGTATAACATGAAGAACTAGATAAAAGTGTCTTTTGGCTAATGTTGCTTTGCTAAATTCTCTTGGAATTTAGGTCACTTGTAATGGCATTAGATTTACAATAAAAAGCCCCTTGACTAGGAAATGGGTTCAAGCCTGCAAATTCTTTTTTTTTTAAGCTTTTTATTTGTATAACATATATATGGGTAGTTCCCCAACCTTGATCTTTACAAAGCTTTCCAATACAAATTTTACCCCCAGTCCCCTCCCCTCCCCCAGATGGCAGGAAGTCCACTACATGTTAATAATGTTGAAATGCTTGAGAAGTTATGCAAGAAAAATCCTATCTACAAGAAAAAAAAGAATCAGAGAAAGGCAACACAATGCAAGCAAATGTCAATAGAGATCATGAAAATGTTACGTTGTGGTCCATATTTCATGTCCCTCTTTCTGGGTGTATATGGTTTTCTTCAGTGAACAACTGGAACTGGTTTGAGACAATTCTTTATTGCAGAGAGCCATGTCCATCAGAATTGATCATCATGTAATACTGTTGTTGCTGTGCATGATGATCTCCTGGTTCTGCTCGTTTCACTCAGCATCAGTTCATGCAAGTCTCTCCAGGCCTCTCTGAAATCATCCTGCTGGTCGTTTCTTACAGAACAATAATATTCCATAACATTCATATACCATAATTTATTCAGCCACTCTCCAATTGATGGGCATCCCTTCAGTTTCCAGTTTCTAGCCACTACAAAAAGGGCTGCCACAAACATTCTTGCACATGTGGGTCCCTTTCCCTCCTCTAAGATCTCTTTGGGATATAGGCCCAGTAGAAACACTGCTGGGTCAAAGGGTATGCACAGTTTGACAACTTTTTGAGCATAGCTCCAAATTGCTCTCCAGAATGGTTGGATCCGTTCACAGTTCCACCAACAATGTATTAGTGTCCCAGCCCTCCCACATCCCCTCCAACATTCATCGTTATCTTTTCCTGTCATTTTAGCCAATCTGACAGGTGTGTAGTGGTATCTCAGAGTTGTCTTAATTTGCATTTCTCTGATCAATAGTGATTTGGAGCAACTTTTCATATGACTAGAGATGGTTTTAATTTCATCATCTGAAAATTGTCTGTTCATATCCCTTGACCATTTATCTATTGAAGAGTGGCTTGAATTCTTATATATATATGAGACAATTCTCTATATATTTTAGAAATGAGGCCTTTATCAGAACCATTAAATGTAAAGATGATTTTCCAATTAGATGCTTCCCTCCTAATCTTGTCTGCATTTGTTTTGTTTGTACAGAAACTTTTTAACTTAATATAGTCAAAATTATCCATCTGGTGTTCAATTAGGAGTTCCAAGTCTTCTTTGGACATAAATTTGTTCCACCTCCACAGGTCTGAGAGATAAACTATATTACGTTCCTCTAACTTGCTTACAAAGTCCCTCTTTATATCTAGATCATGAACCCATTTAGATCTTATCTTGGTATGTGGTGTTAGGTATGGGTCAAGCCCTAATTTCTTCCACACTAGTTTCCAATTTTCCCAGCAGTTTTTGCCAAATAGAGAGTATTTATCCCAAAAGCTGTGTTCTTTGGGTTTATCGAACACTAGATTGTTAAGGTTAATGCCTAGGTTGTCCTGATAAAAGCCTGCAAATTCTTTTGAGACACCTTGTAACAATGGTCTATGACGACAAACTTTTGGGATCACTTTTCCAACCTCAATAACATTATAGAAATAATTGTGAGTAGCACTGCTAAACCCAGTGCTTGGCATATGATAAGTCAGTATTATATAAATAATGATTATTATATTATCATTATTATTTTAATTGAATGTAATTACTTCATACTAGATCATTGTATACTGAATTTTAAGTTTGATTAATACAGTTGCCAAAAGTAATCAAATGAATGATTTTCTATGCAAGATAATTTGAAAATGCATTCAACTGAATTGATGTCATCTGATAATAAATCTTGTTTCAAGTTTTGCATATGTGATATTATGCATGTTATTATTGTGTTTCTAAAATTTTTCTAATATTGTGACATTTGGGAAACCATTTTATCAGAAATGGAGTTAGAAAATAACTTCTCTTTTAATTTGGTTGCTGTTAGATTATGAATTGAACTGTTAAAGGAATGTAGCAAAAATGTTTGAAAACAAATATTTAATGAAATTTTATTTGCTTTACAATAAATAACTTACTATTTAAAGAAAAGTAGGCAGGCACCTTAAGTTATACTTAACTGTGAGATTCTTTGGAACTTACTATTTGGGCAAGATCACAAGGTCTTAATTAGCCTTGATGAATACCTGTTGTAAAATTCTGAATGTGGAGAAGCTAAGACCACTCTTACCCAAAGTGGAGAAACTTACAAGTTTTCTTATAGTAAAGAGTTTGTTTTGTCTAAGATTGTTTGGCAATCACTTATGAAAATTATAAAATTGTAATTGTTAATAAATAATATAAAATTTCAATATCTACATACACTATTAACAGTGAAGGGGCAAAACTAAAAGAAGACAGTAATATTCATAAAAAGTTCAAACAAAGCGTTGGGTGAAGAAGTTATTTTGCTACAAAAACTAGTAAGCTAACTGGAGAAAATGAAATAAGAGATTAAAAAGTGAAATTAGATGAAGTTTAAAAATGAAATATGATATTAAAATGTAGAAGTTCTAGAGTAGGGGAAACAAAAAAAGAATATATAGCTTAGGATATAAAGTAGAAAATCTTATCCATGTAGCAGACTCCCTGAAAATGACTCTAGATAACAGGAAATATTAGAACAAAGTCAAAAGATTAGAAAAATATAATAACATGCAGGATAGATGCTATCAAAAATAATTGACCTGAAAAGCAGATCAAGATGAGATATTTTAATCATCATTGGTTACACTGAAATTCATGACCTAACACATGACCTATTTTAAGAAATTACTGAAAATGATAGAGAAAGATAGGCATACTAGTATACCACTGTTGGAGCTTTAATTCATCTGGTAATTCTGGAACACATTTTCAACCAATATCTGCAAATTCACTCAATTATGCATACTTTTTGACTCTGAAAAACAATTAATAGGCTTATATTCTAAATAGATCAAAGGAAGAGGGAATATTAAAAATATTCATGGCAACAGGTTTTTTTTTTTGTTGTAGCAAAGAGCTAGAAATTAAGTTCCCACATCAGAAATGACTAATTACATACTTGCAATGGAATATTATTGCCCAATAAGGCACTATAATAAAGATGGATTCATAGAAATCTGTGAAGAATAGTATTAACTGATGCAGAGTGAAGTGGACAGAATCAGAAAAAATGTATACAATGATAAAACATGAATAGCATTGAAATATTTAAGAATTCTAATCAATACAATAATCAGCCATGTCACCAGAGAAATAATAATAAGTAAGGCTTTGATTCTCTTGTCAGAGAGGTATTGAACTAAAGTTCAGAATGAAGTGGATTTTCAGACAGTCAGTGGGTGGATTTATTTTTGTTGAGTTTGCTTACTTTCTGTAAGAGAAGAACACAAGAGCAAAAAAGAATATAATTGAAATATATTTCATGTAGATGGGGAGAAAGGAAGAAGGTTCAGAGGAAGGAAGGCACACACTTGCAAATTGGCTTCAGAAATAATGTATTCAATTTGTTTTACATTTTAAAAATACATGAAATAGAAAACATTGGTTTCATGTGCAATTCTCTTTTGTATTTGTTTCTATTTCTATTTGTAGGCAAGTTCAAATGAAAAAAGATGAAAAATCAGTTTTACATTTAGTTTTTCCTGTCAACTTACATTTCAGGCTAAAGTTTTTAGCTATGTGCAGAACAAGTCATCTAATTATTTTAAAGCTCATTACTTAAGTCCATTCACAGTTTTGGATGTTTTAGGGGAATGATAACATTTCTCTATCCTCTCTATTTTTAGAAGGGAAACAGTGCAAAATATAGACAAGAGTGATTGGGCAGGAATAGAATGGAGAGAACTAAATCTAGAACCATAAAATGTCAGAGTGAAAAAAGACTTTGGTATCTTGAAATTGGGCACATATGAGGCAGGAAACCTTTCAATAACATTTTTTAACCACTATTCATTTTGCCTTTGTTCGATTTTTTTAAATGATAGACTTTTATTTATGTTGTTATAGTCATTAGGATGCTATTATTCTATTTCTGCTTTCTTAAATTTACTACTTTAAAATTTTTTTATTCAAACTTTTTATTTTCCAAACTTATGCATAGATAATTTTTCAACATTGACCCTTGCAAAACCTTGTGTTCCAAATTTCCACCCTCCTTCCCTAGATGGCAAGTAATCCAATATATGTTACATATGTTAAATATATATATGTTAAATCCAAAATATTCATACATACATACACAATTATCTTACTGCACAAGAAAAATCAGATCAAAAAGGAAAAATGAGAAAGAAAACAAAATGCAAGTAAACAACAATAAAAAGAGTGAAAATGCTATGTTGTGATCCACACACAGTTCCCATAGTACTTTCTCTGGGTGTAGATGGCTCTCTTCATCACAAGGTCATTGGAACTGGCCTCAGTCATGTCATTGTTGAAAAGAGCCACGTTCATCAGAATTGATCATTGTATAATCTTATTATTGCCATGTACAATGATCTCCTAGTTTTGCTCATTTCACTTAGCATCAGTTCATGTAAGTCTCTCCAGGTCTCTCTAAAATCATCCTGCTGATCATTTCTTATAGAACAATAATATTCTGTAACATTCATATACTATAACTTATTCAGCCATTCTCTAACTGATGGGCATCCACTCAGTTTCCACTTTCTTGCCACTACCAAAAGGGCTACCACAAACATTTTTGCACGTGGGTCTCTTTCCCTCTTTTATGATCTCTTTCGGATATAGGCCCAGTAGAAACACTCCTGGATCAAAGAGTATGCACAGTTTGATAGCCCTTTGGCTAGTTTCAAATTGTTCTCCAGAATGGTTGGATCAGTTCACAGCTTCACCAACAATGTATTAGTGTCCCAGTTTTTCCACATCCCCTCCATTTCATCATTATCTTTTGAATAGTGGTACCTCAGTTGTCTTAATTTGCATTTCTCTGAACAATAGTGATTTCAAACACCTATTCATATGACTAGAAATGGTTTCAATTTCTGCATCTGAAAATTGGCTCTTCTTTTCCTTTGAACATTTATCAATTGGAGAAGGGCTTGAAATTCACTACTTTTTGAGACAACCCATTCAACTTTGAGATAATGATGATGATTGCTAGGAAATGATTTTTTCACTAAACTGAAATCTCATTTTAGCCACTTTCATCTATTTTTCTTAGTCCCTCTTCTCATTTCACCATAGGGTCAAGAACAAAAAATTCTAATCTCTTTTCCAGATAACAGAGCTTCAAATAGAAATTGTTTTTTCTAACACTTCTATTGCCAAAGATAAATAAAGATATCTGTTCATTTTCAACAGATGCTCATAAAACAATGTTTTCACATCTTTGATTAAACCAGATCCTTTCCCCTAGGTACATCCTAGTTTGTCATTTTTTTTTCTTAAATGCAACCAAAAAAACTGAACACAAAACAGGAAATGAATTCTAACCAAAGTAGAATGCAGTGAAATGATTGCTTGACTTGCTCAGGATGATATGCCTCTATCAATAGAGCCAAAGCCTTCATTTATTTCTTTGACTGCGATGTGACGTGGCTGATAAATAACTACTATGGTTGTAAACTTGTAGTCCATTATAATCCAAGGTCTTTTCTTACTTGAATTTTTGTCTACCTCTATCCTTTTCATCCTATACTTGTACTCCATACTGTTCTTCCTTTTTAACTCAAATATAAAGATATGCATTTATCCCTTAACATTCATCTTTATAGATTCTCTTCTAGCCTGTCAAGGTTTGTGGATTTTGCTTTTTGTTTTTTTTTTTAGTGGTGTTTTTGTTGTTGTTGTTGTTGTTGTTCCACTTGTCTACTCTAATAAACTGTCCCTTATAACTTTGTGCCACTGAAAGTTTTTCATCTGTTTATTCATTGAAATCTGATAAAAATGTTTAATAGAATAAGGCCAAAGACAGAGGTTTTACAAACCACCATCAATGCACTTTCTACTTCTTTTTGTCTGGCCATCCAGGAAATTCTGAGCAGAACATAATCTAACTTTCACTTCAGGAAAATCACTTTGGTGACTAAATGTAGGATGGACTGGAGTAAGGAGAGATTTGTGACAAGAAGACCCATCACCAAGATACTATGGTAGTCTAGAAAAGAGGGCATAAAAATCTGAACCAAAAATGATAGAGCTATCAGAGGAGAGGGCATATTTGAGAGAAACTGCCAGATATTGGGAACAAATTGGATTTGGAGACAAGGGGTAAGGGAGAGTGAAGAATTGAGGATAGCATTTTGGAGGAAAACCAGGAAAGAATAATGTCCTGAAATATTAAAGAGATGAGATTATCAAAGAGAAGAGTATGTTGATACTGTTTGAGGCTGTGTAAAGATCAAAATGAATTGACAAAAAAAACAAAAAGAAAAGAAATTGATAGTTAAGAGATCATTAGTAACTTTGGATATAGCAATTTCTTAGCACAGCATCTGGCACATAGTAGGTTCTTAATAAATGTATATTGACTTACAGTTTTGGTGCAATCATGAAGTCAAAAGCCTATTTTCCATGAAGTTTTAAAAATCATTGATACTGGTTTAAAAATCAGTACCCTCAAATACCATTTGCCCAGGCCTGGTAACTTGGGCTTGAAGTGTTTCTAAGTTCCCCTGTACCATTTCCTCTTTTCATTTGTTAAGTGGATGTATGATACCACTGATAAATTATTCTTAACTATTCTCAAAGCATAGAATGTTTGAGTTTAAGCCTTTTCTATGACATCTTGGCCATGTAACCCTAGGCCATTCACTTAAGGTTTTGCTCTAACAACTTTTTAAAACTATAAATTTTCTATGTGCCAATTCTCATTGTTGAAAGTGTTGCATCACTTGGAAATCCCAAAACCAATGAAATCACAGTTCCAATTCCTATGTCTGAGGTCTGCAGGTTGATCTCCATGATAAGTAGAATAAGAGTTAGAAAATTTTGTCTTCTTTCTATCATCTTTTATCATTGTTCCTACTTGTTTTATCATTGGTCCTTGCCATTCATCCTTTCTCTTTGTTGTTTATTCTAAATGACAATTATTTTTTTATTTGAAAAAATTTACAATATGACCTATTAGACATCATTTCTTCCATGTACAATAGAAAGCTTTAAACTTAATTTTTGTCCTTTGTCTGTTTCTGCAAACATCTGCTGACAAGAAAATTGCTTAATTTAATTTAATGAAAGTCTACCTATTTCACAGGCTGGAGGTGCAGTGGCCATTGACTGGCCTTGTCCTACTATTGATTGGCACAGGTGCCTTGACTTGCCAGATTTCCCACCTGAATCAATTAGCTCTTCCTCTTTAATCAATGTAGTTGAGAAGACTCGACAAGTTGGTGTCAGTTTTAATACAAACACCTAATCAATTTCTCCCCTTACATCTCAATACTCATGAGCTCAAGATATCCACCAGCCTTTCTAAAAACTAGGAATTACATGTGTGTACTACCATAGCCAGACATCCTTATTTTGAAGAAGAGGAAAAGGAAAGATTTACAGTAGGGCCATAAAAAGGAATATATTCTTATTCATTTTTTTTTCCAAAATGGTGTAACATAATTTGAGCAGATATGGTACAAAGTTGAGATAGCCTTCATAGCTATCCAGAAGGTTTGTCAGCAAGTCAGTTTGTGACTGAGACAGAGTACATGAAATTTTATGAGAATGCCAAAAGCCACATAATATAGAGGAAGTATTGGTAAGGAAAGCAAACTTTTGTAGAGGCAATTGTAGAGTAGGGCTGGATGTGATCCTAGCTGTCCACAGGAGGAATAAAAATGATTCAATTTTCAAATATTTCTTCATAAATAAAATGACTGGCAATCTAGGAATTTTGGAAGTAATTAGATGTGTGGGTACAAAGAAAAAGGATTTCATAATGGTCCTTATAGAAAATGAGAAAGCACAAAGGCAAAGAAAACCTTAATAAGACAGCAGTTCACACAATAGAGCTCTTCATTTTAGCAAACTATTTTCTTGTATTTAATAGGATTTTAGCATCCTAAATTCAAAATTGGAAAGTATCTTAGATGCTGAGTCTAAATGCTTCATTTTACAGATAGGGAAAATGATGAAGCCCAAACTTGCTAGTCTCAAGACTATTCCCTGTATGTGGCTTGGAAAGTGGCTTGAAGGGAAGCAAAATAAGCCTTTCAAGTCTGTTCTTTCTGTATTCTTCTCCAAGGGAGATCTCAATTTCTTCCAGGAGGGGAGATAGAAGGTTGGCAGCAGAAGCTTGGACACTGCTCTCTTCAGAGAGAGACAGTGCCAGTCTAGAATTATATCTTTTATATAATTCTTTTATATATTCCTTTAAATGTCATTAGTCTAGAGAATGTTTTTCTGGTTCAAGCTAAAATTCTGATTGCTATTTCTTAATGGGGGAAATAAGACACCAAGCTTCATAGTCAAAGCTTGAATTCTCTTCATTAAATACCAGTTTCACAATGAACACACATAACAATTTATAAAAGAAATCCAATTATTCAAATAAGTAGCAAAATAGAAGTCAGAGAACTTATACAGAAAATTTAAAATAACCAAAATGGAGTGAAATAGCTCACCCGTTGGGAGTGAGATAACTCACTCAATCAGGAGAAAGAGCCACAGATCTTATTCAATGGTTATTCCTCAAGAATCTAATGTAGCAATCTGAAGCTAGTGATGTGATGAGACTTGCAGTTCTTGCCATACTGGCTTCTTCTGAGAGTCACATTTTAACTTTCAACAAACAACTAGTATTGACATTATCCATCTTCTCTCTTAAAGCTGAAATCAGAAGAAATTACTTTACCAATGAGTAGTCAACTTACACTAAGATGAGTTTGAGCCAAGATTTGAACCAGTGACTACAAATATAGTTCCCATCCACTCTGCCATGCTTTTTCAGTGATTTCATTTATGCAGAAGTCCTAGATTTTGCAAAAATAATTTAGACATTTTCCCTCTTCCCAAACTGCTTTGTCTCAGATTATGTAGTATAATATCCCTGAAAAGTCCAAAAGATCAAACATTGTCAAGCACAGGGCTAGGATTGTAGTACTGGTTGTCCTGGAGTTATATACCGTTTAATGTAGGTCCTGAAACAGAAAACATGGAATGTGCAAATTGTTTGAAGAAAACATTTTTCAAAAATAATGGAAGTCAATTATAATTATCACCTGACCTGTGATTTCAGTGGCATAAACTACTCCCAGTAAGGAAATCTCCCTCTTCCAATGCAAATAAGCTATTTAGTCTTTTAGGGGTGCTTATAAATCACTAAGAGGATCATCAGTTTGACCAGAATCTTAGGGACTGTTTAAGTCATAGTGGAGACTTGAATTTAGGTCTTCCTTACTCTGTCACTTGCTCTCTATTCACTATGCAACATTGCCTAAAACAATAAGCATTTATTAAGTCGCTATTATACTTCCCCCCCCCCCCCGAGGCAATTCGGGTTAAGTGACTTGCTCAGAGTCACACAGCTAGGAAGTGTTCAGTGTCTGAGACCAGATTTGAACTCAGGTCTTCCTGACTTCAGGGCTGGTGTTCTATCCACTGCACCATCTAACTGCCCTTGCTATTATACTTTTATCTGTGAGGGAAGCAATTGACTGATAAGTTGACTAAGTTTGTTTCAATTTGGTTAAAATGATTGATAGGCATGCAACAACAATAATAACTGATATTTATGTAGTGCTTTAAAGTTTTTAGAGTTCTCTATGTATGTGTATATATGTATATGTATGTGTATGTATATATATATATATATATGTATATATATGTATGTATGTATATATGGAGGCAATTAAGTGGTGCCTAAGTGAATAAATTTTTTTTGGAGGCAGGGAGCACTAAATTCAAATTGAGTCTTAGTCACTTATTATATATTTGACCCTGGAAAAGTCACTTAGCCTCTCCAAGTTTTTTCATTCTATAAAATGGGTATACCAATAGCACCTACCTTACAGGGTTGTTGTAGGAATGAAAGGAAAAAAAATAACCTTAAATTGCTATGTAATTGCTAGGTGTTATTATTATTAATAATCTCCTTGAAGCCTCACAATAACCATTTGAGGTTGTTAACATAAATAAGAAATGTGAATACCCTTTAGAAGATAACAAAAGTGAGACTAAAGAATTTAAGTAATTTTCCTGTGGTACATAGCTAGTAAGCATCAGGGTTGAGATTTGAAATTGGTTTCCTGTACAGTGCTCTATCTGCTTTACTCCTGAATAGATATAATCTGCAGCCTTCATCACCTGAATTTACCAAATAAATTTCTAATCTTTTTTTTCACTGAAATTATATTCTGACTCTTTTATAGGTTCACGAATAAGCTCTAAATGGGACCTTATGTATCTGATTACAATCTTCTTTTATAGATGAAGAAATAGGACTAGAGAACTTAGCCCATCTGCTTACAGTCACAAAACAGATCTTGCATTTAAACTCTGGTCCTTTAATTCCAAACCCAGTCTTTTTTTTCCCCTTTACCACTCAAAATTTCTTCTACAATCCTGTATAATGGGAGTTTGGTTCTGTAAATACCCAAATCACTTAAAATTGAGGCAGCCATTTGGTGAAGACCAAGGACCTGCTTCTAGGAAAAGTCATTAGGTGATCCTCTGTTACATCGATAATTTTCTCTCTTTCTGTCTCTGTCTGTCCTTTTTCTCTTTTCTTCTCTCTTTGCTTTTTGTCCCTATCTTTATTTCCCTCTCACTATCTTCTCTATGTTTCTGCTCCATTTTTCTATCTCTTTCTGTCTCTCTTTTCTTTCTCTATCTGTCTTTCTTTGTCTCTTCCTCTTTGACTTTATTTTTATCTATCTCTTCTATTTCTGTTTGACTGTGTCCCTTCTCATTTAGAAAAAATGAAGGTTATATTCATCAACAGTATGGATACCATGACATGAATTGGGGAGGAAAGAAAAGCTATCTCCCTCCCCTTTCCCACTTTTTGCCCTGTGGCTCCAAAAATTGTGACCCAACAATTTTGTTTTAGTTTGTTTCATTTAGACTTTCCAGTTCTAGATGCAAACAGTGAAATCTCCACTGGACTTAGAATCAAGCCATTTTGACCATGGAGTCAGGATTCCAGTCCAGATATTCAGCTCACATCAGTAAAGAAGCCCCGAGAAATGACAGTCTTAGGACTTGAACCCAAAGAGGACTTTGTAATTGGAAGTTGGGACAACTTGTTCTTTAAAAACTGAGCTGAACTTTGAACCTGATTCTCTTCTACCCAGAGTATGCATTGGTACAAGGAAAGTATTACTACCCAGAGATTGATGGAAATATTTACATATTTGTTCTTGATATGCCTTTAAAGTAAATATTACTCTGTTAAAATTATCCTGACTTCTAAGAGTTAAAGAGAACTAGAGTTGAAGGATATCCCTATAATGTGGGTCATATCAAAGGTGGAGGCTGGGCCAAGACATCTTCAAATCCCCTTACAAGTACTGTACTAGAGAACCTTGGAGCAGAGTTGAAGTGAAACTTTCCTGGCTTTCAGATGTATGGACAAGAATGATTGCTTTACTTAAGTAATGTGTGGTTTGTAGAAATCTGTTTAGATTCATAGAAGCACTCAAGTTTTTTTGAGAACTAGTGAAGTTCCCTGACCTCAGACAAATAGAACGAACAATTCTTTATCCCACTGTGAAGTAGTTTTGCTTCTTTTCTCTGTATTTCAAAGTCACTAAAGCATAGTTTTCAAATCTTTTGTTTCATAAGTACCTCTTAATGGGTTCATTTCCCCCCCTCTATTTAACATAAGCCAGAAACTACTAGACATTTATTTTATGAGTAGGCCTCTTTTAAAATGGATTGATATTTCAATTGAACAAACCTCATTTATCCATTCAAAGCTTAGAGAGCTAGAATACAACTTATCAGACCTGATCAGGTGTCATAACTGTGAAGCCAATTTCCTAGTAGTTACAGAAATCCCCAGGGGAGAAATGTATATGCAATGTGGCCCTGAAAACGAAATTTGCCTGAAATAAAAATGCTTTACTTATGTGTGTATATGTGCATGTGTGTGTGCGTGTGACTATAAAGAAAAAGGATAGTGTTACAATATGAGTAGTAAGATGAGTAATATCAGTAGTTTTCTATATTTGTGCAACATAGGAATATTTCTTGCAGTTATTTAAAATAACCACTAATTTATTTTAGTGATCAAACTAAAAGATGCCATCTTTAGTTATTGCATGTACCAAACACAATCAATTCAAGTATTAAAGTATGTAGAGAAAGGCTAGGAAATAGACCTTTAACATACCTGATGTAGGGATTTCCTTTCAAGAGGAGGAAATACTCTCAGCTGTGTAGTAACAGAATTACCTAGAACACTAAGAGGTTCAGTGATTTGCCTAAGGTATCATGAGTATATGTATCTAAGGAAGGACTTCAAGCAAATTCTTTTTTCAGTGAGAACATGAAAACATAAAAATTCCCACATATTTTATCTATCAGTGCTAAAAGGCCCTATTCAAATTTCTTTCCATTATGTAATTGAATAGGGGAGAAAGCATTAAATTACATATTATGGCAATCTTAATAAGACATAATCCAAGTTAAAAGCCTAGTTCCAAATATATCAGAAATATAGAAGAAATGGCTAAAAATTCTTGTCACAAGTAGCAGTACTAGAGTGTTTAAAGAAGTAAAAACATTAAATTGAAGAGTCAGGAGGTTTAGGAGTCTTCCTAACCATTCATTCACTTCCTTACCATATCATCTTGAACAATTCACTTCACTTATAGAAACCTATTTGGTACAATAGATAGAACACTGAACTTACACTCAGAAAGCCAATACTCAATATTGGCCTCCAATACTTACTTGCTCTGAGACTATGGGCAAATAACTTTTCTAGGTCTTAATTTCATTAACTGTAAAATGGGGATAATAATATCACATGTCTTCAACAGTTGTGAGGATCACATAAAATAATACTTCTTAGCCTGGTACATAGTAGATGCTAACAAAATACTTGTTTCTTTCCTTTGTCCTTTTGAACAGTAAAATTGGGCAGGGTTAAATTAGATGCTTCTTAAAACTAAATGTCCTCCAATTTAATGTTTTGTGATAAAAAGTAAGGAGGATGTTCAAATGGACTATGCAGTGGTCTCCAATATATTACTTTGGTTAGAACACAATAAATTGATCCTGTAAAATTATTGAAGCACCCTGATCTTATAGAACATTGGGACAGTAAAAGAAAGGTTAGAATATAAATTCTGGCAAATGAAATTAGAAGAATTTTACAAGAATCTAAAATGAGAGGGATTGGCTGTGGACAGAAGGATTTGTCTTTTACCATGAAACAAACTCATTCCAGAAAAATTTATTATACAGCAATTTCTGTTAAGCAAATTCTATTTTCCCTTCTGTCTCCATAAAGAAGAGATACCTTGTGCTGGGAGGAAAAAGGCCCTGAATATAATGAAATCCCATTTAAGAATATAGGAGACAATTTTACATCTCATATTTAAAGGAAAAACCAGTAATGTTTTGATTAAATATTAGCAATAATATCCCAAACCATTACAGTAAAGGTGTGTTGGACTTAACTTATTTATTCACTTAATAAGTTTTTATTTTACTTCTCCTATCTGCAAAGCATTATGCTAGATCTTGGTGGAAATAATAAATTTTACATGACATGATACCTGTCCTCTTGGTGCTTATAGATTAGGAAGTGACTTAAACACAATGATAGCTCTATTATGAAGTAAAATTATCAAACTCTGAAATGCAGGCTGTTTTCAGAAACATATATATATATATATATGTATGTATGTATGTATGCATACACATATAATTTACATATTGTTGTTTAGTCATTTCAGTCATGTGTGACTCTTCATGATCCCATCTGGTATTTTCTTGGCAAAGATACTAGAGTGGTTTGTCATTTCTTCAGATCATTTTACAGATGAGGAAACTGAGGCAAACAGGGTTAAGTGATTTGCCCAGGGACATATAACTAATAACTATCTGAGGTCACATTTGAACTGACATCTTCCTGAACTCCACTCTATCCACTGTGCCACTTGGCTGGCCATCTTATACACACAGTAATGTCTGACTCAATAAATAAACAAAAGCAAACCATTAAATGACTTCCTCAGGCTCATACAAAACTAGTAATTTCTTGAGGTCAGATTTGAACTCAGGAAGATGAGTCTTTCTGACTCCAGGCCTAGTGCTCTATCTACTGCACCACCTAGCTACCCTTAGAATAGGAGATACCCACAGGCACAAATGGACATCTATGTGTATGTATGTATGTATGTATGTATGTATGTATGTATGTATGTATACATATATACATATATATGTGTGTATATATGTGTGTGTGTATGTATATCTATATATCTATATTTAATACAACTTTAGGGCAGGTAGAAAAAGAAACCTATCAATTGAGGTTTCTCAGTCACATTTTTTATTTCAGATATTGAGTAGGGTGATTATCAGGTGATATTATCAGGTGATTTGGGCATGAGAGAGTGGGGAGAGAATGTCAATTTTGGAATAATATTGGCTTCCCCTAAGAACAGATTTTGCCCGAAATCAGGTGTATTCCAGAAGGATTTCCCTATAATTAATGCTATCAAAGCATTTTTATTGGTAAAAAAAACCTTTAGTTAATTCATCAGTTTGTCTATATTCTAGGTGAGACAGAAGTGGAGACTTCTTTTTGACTCTGAAGACTACATTTCTTTGACCTGGAAAGCTACTATTTCTAAGTTATATTCTGTTCCCTACTCAAAGCACAATTTGTACATTTCCTTCATAATATGGTCATGTAATTTATAACTTATTCCCTATTTTTAAAATGGCATTACCTAAAGCTTTAGCAATGGGATTCCCACAGCCCTGGTAACACTAACTTTCCATTAAATGCTTAAAAAAATAACTTTTTGTGCAATTTTTTATCACTTGAAATTTTCAGACATATTCATATAGTAATTCATCTAGTAATTTAGTAAACTGGGAAGGGAGAGGTAGGACAAAAAGCTAAAGACTAAATCCCCCAGTATTTACTTAGTAACTAAGAATTTTCCCACATTTACATATAATTTCTGACAAACAGCTGAAGGATAATAATGATGCACAATTTATAGATAGTGTCCTCTGGGAAGATTGTTAACACATCAAAATATCTTTTCTTTATCCTTGCAAAATAAATACACAATAGTTGAGCAGTAGCAGATTGCTTATCCAGAACACATTCAGTAAGGGGTTGAATGCAGCATGCAATAGTGCCTTAACATTTGCAATGCAAAAAATGGGCCCTTTGAACAGAGAAAGTTAAATGATTCCAGAGAAAGAATTCATTGACATTTCTTTTCAAAAGAAAAAAAAAAGAAAAAGAAGAAATCCTTTTTAAATGCTAATTTAAAGAGCCAAGATGGTAGAGATTAGATGGATTTTTATCTGAGTTCTTCCTGGAATCCCTCCTGAATTCCCTCAGAATCAACATCAGACCCAGCTTCTGAATGGGTTTTGGAGTGACAGAACCCAGAATTTTTTGGAATGTAACAAATTTTGAGCACAAGATATTTTGGAAGAACTTCAGGAAAAGTCTGTCTCAATCAGGAAAGGGGGAGGCAACTTAGCCAGGAATGCAGCACAGGAAGCCCCAGGTGGAGTGGCTCCATGTGCAGGGATTCTAAAGGGAAGCTCATACAGCAGCATTGGCTACTCTGTGCTTGTTCAGAAGACAGTGGATCAGCAAACTAGCTGTAAGGCCACCAAAGCAATAACAGAAAGCAAATAATGAGCTCCTGAACCCCAGCAAAACAACTGGGACTTGGTCATACCCACTCAACAGCAGAAGGAAGTCTGTAGTACCAGGTCCAGGGCAGTGTGAAGCCAATGTCACCTGCAGAAGAAGATTGGGACAATCAGTCCTTTGCCCTAAGAGCAGAATTGAACTTTAAAAATGAGCAAAAAAAGCAAAAAGAGCTCTGACCATAGATAACTATTATGGAAACAAAGAATATTAGACCTCAAACCCTTAAACACTAAAAACAAAATGTCTCCAAATAAAGCCTCAGAGGGTGAAAAGAGTTGCTCTCTACCTCAAAAGGCTCTCTTAGAAGAATCCAAAAAGGATATTAACAGATAATTAGAAGAAAAATGGGGAATGGAATTGAGAGGTTTGGAAAAGGAAACACAGAAATTTTTGGGGAAATCACTCCTTAAAAACAGTTTTGGTGAAATAGAAAAATAAAACACCTCCTTAAAGAATAGATTTGTTAAAGTGAAAAAAAAAAACCCAACCCTTTGAAAAACAGAATTGGTGAAAAGGAGATCAAGAATAACTTCCCAAAAATAGAATTGGTGAAATGGAAGAAAAAATCCAATGAACAAAATGACTTATTTAAAAGTTCACTTGGGGAGCCAAGATGGCAGAGTGAAGCCAGAAGCTGCTCAAGCTCTCCCAGTTTCCCTTGAAATCTGCATGAAATCAAGGCTCTAAATAGAGTCTGATAAAATGAAACCACTTTCCAGCTCAAGATAAATTGTAAAAAAAATCAAGAAAGGTCAGGTTCAAAGGGTCAGCTCAGATAGACTCAGGAAAAGGCAGTGAGAGGATCTTAACCACAGCAAATTAACAACTAAACCCTTCAGTCCTGGATCAATAGAGGAGCAAATCAGTGGGGCAGTTTCCTGTCCCAGCTCAGAAGGCAAACTCTGGGAAACAAGACTGTTCCCTGAAAAGAACAGACAAAGCTACCCCTTGCAAACACAAGAGGTGCTTGGGCTCAAAGTCAAGGCTCGAGCTATACACAAAGCTTGAGACAGTACCTTCTTTACCTCAGAGCTCAACCATAAAATTAAAAAAGAGGAAATACCAAAAGGAAAGAAAGTGAGCAAGAAACAGAACAGAACCTTGACCATAGAAAGCTACTATGGTGACAGGACAGACCAAAATATGATCTCAGACAAGGACAAAATGTCCACAGAGGAAATCCCAAAGAGTGATATAAATTGATCTCAAGTCCAAAGAGGCTTCTTGGAAGTGCTCATAAAAGACTTTAAAAGTCAAATGAGAGATAGAAGAAAAAATAAGAAAGGAAATGAGAAGTATGTATGAGAGAGTCAAGAGCTTGGAAAAGGAAGAAAAAAAAAATTGTTTGAAAAAACCAATACCTTCAAAAATAGCATAAACCAAATGGAAAATGAGATACAAGGACTAACTGAAGAAAATCACACATTAAAGATTGTAAAAGTGCAAATGGAAGTTAATGATTCTGTGAGACAGCAAAAATCAGTCAAAAAAATTAAAAAAGAATGAAAAAAATGGAAGAAATATCTCATTGGAAAAACAGCTAATTTGGAAAGTAGATCCAGAAGAGACAATTTAAAAATTGTTGACCTATCTGCAGGCCATGACCAAAATAGCCTGGATAGCATCTTTCAAGGGATCAGTAAGGAAAACTGCCCCAATATTCTAGAAACAGAGGGGAAAGTTGTCATTGAAAGAATCCATTGATCACCTTTGGAAAGAGATCCCAGAAAGAAATTCCCAAAGAACATTGTTGTGAAACTCCAGAATTACAATCATCAGGAAAAATACTGCAAGCTATCAGCCAAAAACAATTCAAACACTAAGGAACAACAGTCAGGATTATCCAGGATCTGGCAGCTTCTACAAAAAAAGGATCAGAGGGCCTGGAATAATATCTTTCATATTATGGAAGTCAAAAGACCTAAGGTTACAACTAAGAATTAACTATCCTGCAAGACTCAGCATCACCTTTCAAAGGAGGAGATGAACCTTCAAAGAAGTAAGAAAATTTCAAGCATTTCTATTGAAAAAAATTGAACTAAACAGAAAATCCAATCTACAGACACTGGACACAAGAGAAGCATAGAAAAGGGGGAAATATATATTATTTAAAGTTAAATTATTTATATTCCTAGATGGGAAAACAATATCTGTAACCCCTGAGAACTGTATTTGTTACTGGGGAATGGACTGAGGATGCGTTTCTGGGTGGATTCTGATGTGATGACATCAAAGACAAAGACATTAAGGGGTAGGGAAAAGGTCTTGACTTGAAAAAGAGGAAAGGTGGGGTGTAATAGGATAATTAGTTCATGCAAAAAGACTTATTACAATTGAGGCAGGAAAGGGATAAGTATCATCTGACACTTGATCTCATCAGTTTTGGTTCTAAGAATGAATAACAATCATTCAGTTCCTTTTAGAAAAGTATCTAATGCTGTAAAGAAGTAGGAAGAAAAAGAGGAAAAGGAAAGGGAGGGGCAGGATAGAAGGGAAAGCAGAAACATTAGGAAAAAAGGTAAGAGAAGGGGGGTAAAGTTGACAGAAGATAAGGTAGTGCTTTAAAAAAATGCTACTAAGAGAAAGAGGAAGGGTGATAGAAGATAATGTAGTGAGTGGGATGGGTAAAAGAAATACAGGGATTAAGGACAGGGTGAAAAGAGAACACAAATATCTACTGGGGAGAAAAATAGAATAATGGGAAATACAGAGCTTGTAATCATATTGTGGATAGGATGAACTCACTCATAGAATGAAAATGACTAGCAGAGTGGATTAAAAAAATACAATCCTACAATGTGTTGTTTACAAGGAACAAATTTGACACGTACACAGTAAAAGCCTGAAACAGAATTTGTTATGTTTTAGCTGAAGTAAAAAAAAAAAAGCAGGGGTAGAGATTCTGATCTCAGATAAAACAGAAGTAAAAAAAAATAGATCTTATTAAGAGAGATAAGGAAGGAAAGTACATTTAGATAAATGGTAGCATAGACAATGAAGTAGTAACTACTAAATGTGTATGTACCAAATGCTAGAGCAGCTAAATTCCTAGAGGAGATTTTAAGCCAGATACAGAAAAAAATAAACAGCAAGTCCATACTAGTGGGGGAGCTCAACCTTCCCCTCCCAGAATCAGACAACTCTAACCACAAAATAAACAAAAAGGAAACTAGGGAGGTTAATAGAATACTAGAAAACCTAAATATAATAGATCTCTGGAGAAAACTAAATAGGCACAGAAAGGAATACACTTTTTTTCAGCAGTACATGGCATCTTCACAAAAATTGACAATGTATCAGGGCATAAAAATCTCACAATCAAAGGCAGAAAAGCAGAACTATATGAACACAATTACAAAACAATTCTCAGAGAAATAAAGTGAAATCTAAACAAGTGAGAAAATATGAATTGCTCATGGGTAGACTGAGCTAATATAACAAAAATGACAATTCTGTAAAAATTGATCTACATTTCAGTGCCATGTCAATCAAACTGTTAATTACTTTATAGAGCTAGAAAAAATAATAACAAAATTCATCTGGAAGAACAAAAGATTGATAATCTTGAGGGAATTATTAAAAAAATGTTGGTGTCTTTGCAGTGCCAAACCTAAAACTATATTATAAAGCAGCAGTCATCAAAACCATTTAGTATTGCCTAAGAAATAGAGTGGTGAATGAGTGGAATAGCTTAGATACACATGATACAACAATCAAGGCCTTTAATAATCTAGTTTTTGATATGCCTCAAAATTCTATTCTCAAATAATAATTTACAATTTGCAAAATATTTCTGGAAAAACTGGAAAATAATGTCAGAAACTTGTCATAGTCCTGCATTTCATACCCCATACCAGAAGAAGATCAAAATGGATACATAATTTGGCATAATGATAGCATAAAAACTTTAGGAAAGCAAGGGATAAATTACCTATCAGACCTTTGGAGAAGGAAGGAAATTATGACAAAAAAACAAAAAAACAAAAAAAACAAAAAAAAAACAACTAAAGCACATTATGAAAGGCAAACTGGACAACTTAGATTACATTATATTAAAAACTTTATTAGTGGGGAATCTCAGCCTTGTTCTCTTGGAACTAGATAAATGGAACCACAAAATAAATCAGAATGAAGTTATGAAGGTAAATAGAATTTTATGTATGATAGACCTTTGGAGAAAATTGAATGGGGACAGAAAGCAATGTACATTTTTCTCGGTGCTACAAGAAGCTTATACAAAAAAATTGACAAAAATTATAGGGAATAAAAATTTCAAAATCAAAGGCAGAAAAGCAAAAATAGTAAATGCAACTTTTTCAGATCATGATGCAATAGAAATTACATGTAATAAAGGGCCAGGGAAAAATAGATCAAATATTAATTGGATCTATGATGATTGGGTGAAACAACAAATCATAGATACAATTGACAATTTTTTCCTAGAGAATGATGATAATGAGACAACATACTAAAATTTATGAGATGCAGCTAGATCAGTTCTTAGGGTTAGTTTTATATCTCTAGATGCTTACTTGCATAAAATAGAGAAAGAAGATCAATGAACTGGGCAGGCAACTAAAAAAACTAGAAAAAGAATAACTCAAAAATCCTTAACTAAATACCAAATTTGAAATTCTGAAAATAAAAGGAAAGAATTATAAAATTCAAAATAAGAACCTTTGAATTAAAATGGTCAATAGCATTTATTTAAAGCCATCAACAAGTGTTAGATGTAAACATTCCCAATAAGATCAGGGGTGAAACAAGGTTGCCCACTATCACCATTACTATTCAATATTATATTAGAAATGTTAGTTTTGATAAGAAGAGAAGAAAAAGAAATTAAAGGAATTAGGGTTATGCCTAATAAATATAAAGAGTACTCTAAATAATTATTGATTAAATCGAAAAATGCAAGTTAAGACATCTCTGAGGTATTACTTCATACTTCTCAGATTGGCTAAGAGGACAGGAAAAGGTAATGATAAATGTTGTAGGGTATGTGGGAAAATAGAGATCCTAATACATTTTTGTTTGAATTGTGAACTCTTTCAATCATTCTGGAAAGCAATTTGGAGTTTTTTCCAAAAATGCTTTCAAATTGTGCATATCTTTTTATCTAGCAGTGTCTCTACTGTGCCTGTATCCCAAAGAGATCATAAAAAAGAAAAAGGACCCACATGTGCAAAAATGTTTGTAGCAGCCCTTTTTGTTTTCACAAGGAAGTGGAAATTGAATGATGCCCATCAGTTGGAGAATGATTGAATAAATTATGGAATATTTTTGTTCTATACAAAATGATCAACAGGATGATTTCAGAAAGGCCTGGAGAGACTTACATGAACTGATTCTGAGTGAAAGGAGCAGAACAGAGTTGTGAGGTAGAGAGCCATCTGCATATAGAAAGAGGACTGTTGGGACAGAATGTAGATCACAACATAATCTTTTTTTTTATGGTTGTTTTTACTTTTTTCTCGTTTTTTCCCTTTTTGATTTGATTTTTCTTGTGCAGCATGATAATTGTGGAAATACATGTAAAAAATTATACATGTTTAACATATATTGGATTACTTGATGTCTAGGTGAGGAAGCAAGGGGAAGCGAAGGAGAAAAAAACTGAACTCAGGGTTTTGCAAGGGTGAATATTAAAAACTTTCTTTGCATATATTTTGAAATTTTAAATAAACTATTTTTAGAAAATAAAATATTTTGGAAAAATTTATTTTAGAAAATAAAATAAAATGCTCATATTTGTTAAGAGCATTATCATGTTATTTAGGACATTGTCTGATTATAGTATGTTTCCTCAGTCTTAAAGTGTGATTTTAAACTGATAAAATAACAATGATTAAGATAATGATAATTATGATCAAGATATTATTATTGTTGTTTTAATACATATGATTTAATAGGTAGTATATGTGTAACAAGCTCTATTCTAATAGGGTTATATCATATATTATGTTTGTTGCTATTTGTCAAAAATTGATTCTCGTTGAGCAAGCCATGTCTGGCTGAATCTCCAAGTTCTCACCTATAACATGAAGATTTTGAATTGAATAACCTCTAGTGTCTTTTCCAAATCTAAATCCATAACGTTATTAAGTGACTGACTAAAAAGAGGAGAAAAAAACTATGAAAGAAGCTGGAAATTGGAAAAACTCATAATAATTTGGGGCATTTTCATTGATGAATCCTCATTCTTTGAACTTTCTTTTCCTCTGCTTTATTCAACAAATGTCCTAGTTTGGTTCAAAGTCTGATATAGGCTGGCTGGGGCAGGTGATTAGTATGGCATCCTGAACAAGAAGGAGACTTGGCAGAAGTTGATTTCACTTCTCTACTCCATCCCCATTCTCTTCTACCTCCAGGTCCTAGGATTCCCTAGTTATAGTCTTTGTTCAGCTATTGTACTTACTGTGTATATTCATACATATTTCATTGTTAGATTAGGACACCAGGGCCAGGAAAAGCTGGACTCATACCTCTTTCTTTTCTGTGGACAAGGGGAAATGGGGAAGATTGTGAATGAGATAAGATGGTTTGCTCGAGCCAAAGGTAATGGGAATGCTTAGTTCTGAAACCTTTGGTATTAGTATACATTTTTTCTAATTATTTCAACTTCTTGCTTACATGTGATCTTATAGTCTGAGTGATCACAGTAACTCACTCTAGAAAAGAAAAAGAAAAAAAGAATACTTTTCAAATTAGTGAATGACTAGTAATGATTTTATAGAAATTTGTAGATCAAAAACTTAGGATGTTAATGATGAAATGCAGAATTCTGAGTGACTAACAATAATGTGCTCCAAAGAATTATGCAAGTAAAGGAAACAATATCATTTACAAAATTTCCTTCTATTTTATTCAATTCAATAAGTATTTGTTAAGCTACTAATGTGTAAGATATTATAATAGGCATGAATACACAAAGAGAGAAATAAAATAATTCTTGTCCTCAAGAAACTTACAATCTGTTGTGGTTAGGAAACAGGACTGTGCATTACATTTACTACAGAACTATTGTTTTAATCTTATATGTGGAACTCAGTCAATATTCATATAAATAATGCAAAGATCACTTTACTAGCTTAGATTCAAAACAAGCTTAAATTCATAAAAGCTTCAGTTGAGGAATGGCTTTATATGTTTAATGTAGTTAATAAATTACATCCGACATTTGTAACTTTCACTCATCAATCCTGGTTCTGCCTATAAGAACCAAGAAAAAAGTTTAATCCATTCTCCACATTGAGAACCTTTCAAATACTTAAAGACAGTTATTATGTCTCATCTCATTTTACTTTCTTTAGAATAAATATGCTTAATTGCTTCTACTGATTCCCACAAGTCCTGAATGTAAGACTTTTAATCATCCAGGTTGCTGTTCCATAAATATTCTCTAATGTAACCAATTCTTTCTTATATCATGGTACCAAGAATTTTTCTGTTTTTTAGAATAAAAAAAATTACTTTACTGTTCCAAATTAAATCCTTCCTTTTACAAATGAAAAACTGGGGCCCAGAGAAGTCAAATGACATATATAAGTTTACAAAGCTAGGTAGATAGAGCAGGACTAAATTGTAGCTAACCCAAATTCTTCTTAGCCCCATACTTTATCCAAGACATCAGTGCAGCTTCTTCAGGTGCCACTAATTAAATCCTGAAAACTATGTAGTAATTCCACAGTTAAAACCTATTTCTATATAAAAGAATTTGACTTTTTTCCTGGGAAATCTATCAAGATAAATGCAATTCATGCCACAAAAATTCCAATGGTAAAGAAACTAACTCACAAAAAAGAAAAGAGCCGGGGAGGGGGGCGGGGACGGAGCCAAGATGGCGAACTGCAGACATCATTCTCTGTGAGCTCCTGAGACCTTCCCTCAGACCCAGACAAATTGAGCTCTGAACTGGTTCTGGAGTGAGGGCTCCACCAAACACTTGGACTACAACTCATTTCTATCAAAAATCTACTTTGAAAAAACTCTGGAGAAGGTCAGTCTCAGGGGAATTGGCAGCTGGCCCCAATCAGATGCCGGCACGCAGCTGGGGCGGAAGTTGGGGCTGCTACAGAGGCGGATTTTAAGCACCCAGGAAGTCCCTGGGAGACGCCTGGGCTACTTTGCTCTGCTTGTGGGCAGGTGCTTTGGCATATCTGCCTTTGGTAAAGGGTGGATTGAGAGCAGCTGAAAGTGTGGTCCTAGTGCAGATCTAGCTGACCAGCCGCGCACCTGAAGTCAACACAGCAAACTGCCCTGGAGCAAATTGAAATAGCTACTGGTCTGGCACTTGTTCCTCAGCTCAAAAACATGAGCAAGAAGCAGAAGATAGCTCTCACCATAGACAGCTTCTACAGAGAGAAACTAGGGCAGTCCCCAGATCCTGAGATTCTGAAAACAATGCCAGATGAAGCCACAAAGGCTGACTTAAGCTGGTCTTCCTTTCAGAAGGCTTTCCTGGAAGACTGCATAAAGAATCTCAAAAGAGAGATAGAAGAAGAATGGGGAGATCAATAAAACTGAAAATAAGAAAACGATTGAATTAATAAATATAAGTAAGAGTTGGTTTTATGGAAAAAAAAAACCCAACAAAATAGATAAGCCTTTAGTTAATTTGATTAGTAAAAGGAAAGCAGAAAATCAAATTGTTAGTCTCAAAAATGATAAGGGAGAACTTTCCTCCAATGAAGAGGAAATTAGTAATAATGAGGAGTTACTTTGCCCAACTTTATGCCAATAAATTTGATAATGTACATGAAATGGAGGAATATCTACAAAAATATGGATTGCCTAGGTTAACAGAAGAAGAAAAAATTATTTAAATAGCCCCATTTTAGAAAAAGAAATAGAACAAGCTATTAATCAACTCCCTAAGAAAAAATCTCCAGGGCCAGATGGATTTACATATGAATTATACCAAACATTCAAAGAACAATTAATCCCAATACTATATAAACTATTTGAAAAAATAAGGAAAGAAGGTGTACTACCAAATTCCTTCTATGACACAGATATGGTGCTGATAGCTAAACCAGGTAGGGAGAAAACTGAGAAAGAAAACTATAGACCCCTTTCCCTAATGAACATTGATGCAAAAATTTTAAATAAGATTTTAGCAATGAGATTACAGAAAGTTATCCCCAGGATAATACACCATGACCAAGTAGGATTTATACCAGGAATGCAGGGCTGGTTCAATATTAGGAAAACTATTAGCATAATCAATTATATTAATATCCAAATTAACAAAAAACATATGATTATCTCAAGAGATGCAGAAAAATCCTTTGATAAAATCCAACACCCATTCCTATTAAAAACATTGGAGAATATAGGAATGAATGGACTTTTCCTTAAAATGATTAGTAGTATCTACTTAAAACCATCAGCAAGCATCATATATAATGGAATCAAACTAGAACAATTCCCAATAAGATCAGGAGTGAAAAAAGGATGCCCACTGTCACCATTATTATTTAATATTGTCTTAGAAATGTTAGCTTTGGCAGTAAGAGAAGAAAAAGAGATTAAAGGAATTAGAGTACATAATGAGGAATCTAAATTATCACTCTTTGCAGATGACATGATGGTATACTTAGAAAACCCCAGAAACGCGACTAAAAAATTACTAGAAACAATTCACAACTTTAGCAAAGTTGCAGGACACAAAATAAATCCACATAAATCATCAGCATTTTTATATATTACCAATAAAGTTCAGCAGCAAGAGATACAAAAAGAAATTCCATTCAAAATAACTTTTGATAGTATAAAATACTTGGGAACTTATCTACCAAGGGAAAGTCAGGAACTATATGAACTAAACTACGAAACACTTTCCACACAAATAAAATCAGACCTAGTCAATTGGAAAAACATAAAATGTTCATGGGTAGGCTGAGCGAATATAATAAAAATGACAATACTACCCAAACTAATTTACTTATTTAGTGCCATACCAATCAAAATCCTAGGAAATTATTTTACAGATCTAGAAAAAATAGTAGCAAAATTCATTTGGAAGAACAAAAGGTCAAGAGTTTCAAGGGAATTAATGAAAAAAAATGCTGATGATGATGGACTTGCTGTACCAGATCTAAAACTATATTTCAAAGCAGTGGTCATCGAAACCATTTAGTACTGGCTAGGAAATAGAGTAGTCGATCAGTGGAATAGGATAGAATCACAAGACAAACTAGGCAATAACTATAGCAATATAGTCTTTGATAAACCCAAAGACCCCAGATTCTAGGATAAGTACTCACTATTTGACAAAAACTGCTGGGACAATTGGAAACTAGTGTGGAAGAAATTAGGGCTTGATCCACATCTAAAACCACATACCAAGATAAGATCTAAATGGTTTCATGATCTGGATATAAAAAGTGATATTATAAATAAACTAGAGGAAGGTAATATAGTTTACCTCTCAGACCTATGGAGATGGAATAAATTTATGTCCAAAGAAGAACTGGAA
>JAJPUD010008786.1:0-59771 GCA_023553655.1 Myrmecobius fasciatus
AAAAACCTATGAGCCATGACAAAGCATTGTATTACTGTTAATGAATTTTGGAAAAAGAGCTAGATTCTTCAGTGATATTGCTGAGTTCTATGTGGGATAAGCTTTCCAGAATAGAAATCATGTTCCCTAATAGTTTATATAGTGTTATCTACATTGAAACACACCTTAACTGTCATTCAAGGGAGATCTTAACTACTCATACAGACTATCAAAAACAGCCTTCAAAGGAGAATAATTCAGAATTTGAATTCAATCTCTCAGGGTAAACAAGCATAAAATACTGGGGAATTGTTTCAATGTTTTGCAAAGCTAGAGTACTATTAGAAAAATTGCTCCACCTAGGGCTCTTGAACTAAGGAATAATCGCTGGAGGACTATAACACCAATAATTGATTTTTTTTCAGACTTAGGCCAATCAAATCAGAAACTAACATCTGTTAGCTCTGATTAAGTTAATAATTTTTAAGTAGTAAGTGTCCAATATTTCTTTTTTTTTTATTATGTGACTTGAGAAATTGGTGTTCTAAGCTGATCAAACCAAAAGGAAAATACTATACCAAACCAATCACACTGACTCATAAGACCTTTTTAGATAAAGATGGTAGAACATCAGGAAACCTAGATACCTACACACATTTATCTGTTACTTCTATTTCAAAAACATAGTGAGTTAATGAGCATTTATTAAATACATATTTTGTGTCAGGCACTGTACCATACAATAGAGTTACAAGACAATCTGCATATAATATGGCTTTAGTCAAAGTCTTTCCAGGTCAGATTCAGTTATTGATATGTCTGTTCTTGGGCAAGCCACTAAATACTATGTGCTTCAGTTTCTTCCAAGTGTTGTGAGGATCAAACAAGATATATACATAAAGAACTTTGTAAAACTTATTATTTTCATTCTTATCAACTTGTCCCAAAAGATCTTATGAGAACCTGTCAAAAACTTTGTTAAAATGTATATTAATTCTTTACAGGGTGCCTCCAAAGTTTTAGTACAATTTAGACACTTAATAGTCTTCCCTTAACTATTATTATGTTATCATCTTTATGAACTCTTTATCTGGCTTAAAAAAAGTCAAAGTGTGTAAAAAATGTTCAAGTCATTTGTCACACTCTTCAAAGAGCAATATTTTTCTTATCATAATGTAGTCCTTTTTCTATTTCTCACCTCTATTCTCCTAGGCTCCTATCCCTTGTTCCAGTCCAACAAGGTCTTGTATGTAGACACCAATTAACCTCCATTTAGATCTTAACTGGAAAAATAATATTGATATATCCAAATATCTGCCTTAATTTAATATCTGGAAGAATTTTCTTCCTCTAAAAATGCTTTTAAATAAGAATAGATTTTTCAGAGATTGTATACTTCATTGTGCTGAAATGTTCATACAACAAGAATGACTTCATGAACCTGACTTTGCATAATTCAACAAACTTCTCAGCTTCCTCTGTATAAAGTGGCTCATGACAATAAATTCCAGAGAGTCAAGTAACAACCATTGAATTCCTTTAAAAAAAATAGATTAAATAACAAAAAGATTTGGAATTAACAAAGTAGGAATGAGTCATTTGATGGTCTGATTCTTTACATGCTTAAGTAGTGGAGAGGTTACTCTTTACAAAAAGAAATTAATTGTAAATTTCTACTAGTTTCAAATAATAAGCAAATGACTCACACAAAAAAAATGAAAAAGAACAATTATTGCTAAATAATAGTCCTAGTAAGATACAGAATCACCAGAGAATTAGTGACAGATTTTATCTTACCTCAAGAGAAGGAATCTCTTCAAGAACTAATGAGCATACTATTCTTAATCATTCCATTATACCATAGACCCAGAACTGTAAATTGGAAACTCTGTTAAGTCAATATACCACCTCAGTATGCTTTATCATGGTACAACAATCATACATTTCATTATAGGGGATGGGGCTTGGACTTGTTCTTTCAAGGGATCTCCAGGTTGGAAAAAAATCCCTCTCTGATTTCAGGAGAAATTCTTTGCACCACAGTCTTAGAGAGTTGCCTAAGGCACTGAAAGGTTAATGCATTTGACCATAGTCACCCTGCCAGTGTATGTCAGAAGCAGGATTCAATTTTCTGCTATCTCTCTATCCACTAAAGCATAGGATGTAAAATTATATTTTTTTGGGGGGGGGGGGGGGGCTTCAGGCAGAGAGTCAGGAAATCTAAATCTTTTGATTTTGGAGTCTGCCTCAGGAAACTGCTAGGCAATCTAATTTTGAATAGACTGCTTCCCAGTTACTGGCTGACTGAGGATCTAGACAGTGATAATCAAATTTTGGAGACCACCCTTAATTCATCTGGAGATTACTCCCTAGCCCTACCCTCAAGTCATAGAATTAACATGCCAATGATAGACTCCTTAGCCTTGGGCCATAGAAGGCTGGATAAAGCTATTCTTTGTCCCTCAGCTCTTTGCTATTCCAATCTGGAATCTTGCCTGCTGTATTGTCCTTATCAATAAACCTTTGCCATTTAACTTGGATACTAGGTCTGTGGAATTCTTTCACAATACTTGCGACATCTACCTGGGGACCCCCAAACTTTGTTAGGGTGTTTTATCCCTCAATCCTACCTCTAATATACTTTATTATATCCAGTTAGAGCTGGATCCCAGGGTCCCCAATATGAGTAACTCTTGTTCTCAGGAGTAGCCCTTTTAGCATTAGAAGCTATTTGTCCATACCATTCACTGGTCACTTAATTATTAATTGATTTATATTTTAATTTAATTATTTCATAAGGTTCTGTTTTTTCAACTACATCAAAAAGCAATGAAAAGGAATGAATTCAATAATTTCTCTACTCCTCAAAATGAAAAAGTTTAGAATAGATAACCAAATCAAAGTAAATCCCTTCCCTTCTGGAGATTCAAGATATCAACTGGCCAGTGCCTTAGAGATTTTCCCCAGTATGAATCCATGTCAATACTCATACTTGATTTATATTATGTCTTAATTTTTTTATTCACTGCCCCTAGTCCTGATTCTGTTTGAACTTCCTAAGAACCTCTTAAAAACTTACCCTGTTTCCCCTGTTTGAGGTAACCTACAGGACAGTTACATATCCATCCTCCTTACTCTTTTATATTCTATCTCCCTGTAATAAAAGGCTCCTTCCCTCTTTCTGCCTCTTTACTCTAAATATCAGCTGTGACAAAATCTCAGAAGTTGCCCATATTTCCTAAGCCTCAGTTGAGGGAATATACAAGGTAAGGAATGGAATGGCAAACCTCATATTCTCTTCTCCCTGGACAACACCTTTTATTAGGTCTTGTTTTTCTCCTGACAACATAGTGGCAGATAAGGGAGAGAATCACCTTTCTTTGTACTGATTTGGGGATCATGAACCTCACTCAACCTGATAAGGTCGATGTTTTATAACTTCTTCCTCATCATCTACATTAGTGCTCTAAATGGAGGGAGATGAAGGAATGACTCTTAAATGTCTATCTCTCATCCTTTCCAACTATAGGGGACAAAAACTGATGACTTGATTACGGATACAAAACGTGTGACCATCAACAAGTCAATCAAACTCCAATTTCTTCCTTTGTAAAATGTAAATGATAATACCTGTACAACCTGTCTCTCAGGTTGAAAGTAAAGGTAAAGGAGAAAATATAACTCCCTGATTATAGTGAATAGGTGCTAAACTATTGTTTGTCCTTTCTTGAAGAGAATCATTAAATTCTGGGAGGTGATGTCAGGACATGCAAATGAATTGGATTTAAGTGAGAGAAGGCTGGGCAAGGTAACCTACTTCACTTTCCCCTCCAGAGCCTTCTGGGTCCTCTGGCAAGATATAAATCAAGAAGACTGCCATTGTCCCTGAGGCAGTGGGACACCTTGGCCTTTTTAAACTAAAGTCTTCCACAAGTCTCAGTTTGATTGAGGCTGCACCCACTCAATGATTGAGGCAAAAAAGTCTCTTTCACCTAGTCCAAAAAAATTAAATCTAAATAAATAAATGAATCTGGAAGGGAAAGACCCTCAGGGCTTCTGACCAGAGCAAATATGACTGGCATTTACAAGATCAAGATCCAAACAATGCCCAAATGTGGCTTGGCCTGGGACCTATGGGGGGGAGGGGGGGTCAATCAGAATCAGATTGGTTTTTGTTTAAAGCCTGGTAGGTCAGAAAACTCATTGTAGGATGAGAAGAAGTCCTTTCTCAGTCCCCTTCAGATCCAAGGTGCCATATCATGGACTTTGTTGCCAGGAGTAATAATAGCTGAAGAGTTGTGATGTTAGAGAATTAATTATATTTTCCAATGTTTTGTAAAATTGATACTTAATGCTTATTTACTCCTAATCAGATTCATTTTTAATCAGCTTGTGATCTAGTAGAGTAGGTGTGATCTTCTACTTCTCAAATCTTTTTCACCCCACATCACCCCTCCCAACCTAATGCTCAGGGAGAAACTGAGGCAGTATCACACAATGGAAATTAGGTAATGCTTTATTGATGTTAATTGAGAGTTCAGAATCTATAGCTATGGATCAGGATTCTGGGACTCATGTCTTAAAGCACACAGTCCAGGCCAGAGACTTAGACTGACAGCCATGTCAGCCGACTGAATAATACAAAGCATTCAGAGCCCCATTGAGGGACATCATGCATTATATAGGTTCTATAGTTTAGGGAAACAAAGAACAGCTGAGAGATATCAGGGGTTCAAAAGAAACTATCACTTCAATTCTGACAGGTAAGGAGTGAGGGGAAGAAGAGTACTAAAGCTATAAATTCAGGTAGGGAGTGAAGTGTGCTGGAGAAACTGAGACAGTAAGTCTAGGTCATACAGATAAGGGGTATGTCGAGGCTGGCCACCTGGAGGCTTCATAACTCCTTTGGAATGTGAGTCCAATTATTTCTGATGGTCAGAAGGAGGGAGGTTGTTATTCAGGGACAGAGCAATTAAGGGAAGTTTGGAGATGGGAACTGTAGCTCAGACATGGGAACAGAGCAATTAAGGGAAACTTAAACAGCAACTGAGGGAAACTGAGACAGAGAAACTGTGGTACAACACCATATTCAATCTGTTGGCAAATTCTGTGGATTTACATTTGTGATATCGGTCTTATATACCCTTATCTTCTCTGATCACTACCACCCTGATGCAAATCCCCATTCTCTTATCCCCATTCCCAGTCCCCACTTTTGCAATAGGCTAGTTGGTCTCCCTGCCCCATAAATTTCTCCTCACTCCAGATTATCCTTCACTAAGCCCTCAAAGTGATTTTCCTAAATGTCAGGTCAAACCAAATCAACCCCCCACTCCAACAATATCCCTATCCCCCCTCAATAAAACCCAGTGGCTCCCTATCATTTCTAAAATTAAATATAAAATCATGTTTGGCTTTTAAAGCTCTTCCTCCCAATACATACACATTTTCCAATCTTCCTAATATCTTATATCTCTCCACATACTCCTTTATCCAGTGACTGTCCCTCTTGCTGTTCCTCACACAATACACTTCATCTTCCTACTGGCCATTTTCACTGGATTTCTGCAATACCTGGAATGCTGCCCTTCCTCATCTCTGCCTCCTAGCTTTCCTAGTATCCTTCAAGTCCTAAATAAAGACTCACATTTTTTTTTAAAGTCTTTCTGGATGTCCCTTAATTCTAGTGCCTTGTCTCTGTTGATTATTATGATTTATTGTTATTATTTCCTAGTTATTTTCAATTGAGCTTATTTATACATTGTTGTTTCCATGTTACCTTCTCCACCAAATTGTGAGTTCCTTGAAAGCAGGAACTGTTTTTCTGCCCTCTTTTTTAACCCTAACATTATGTATATAGTACCTGGAATATAAAAGGTACTAAATGAATTTTATTGATAGATTGATATGTCATAGAATGTGTTAAAGATTTTGGAAAGGAGTAAGTAAACGTCACATAGATTTGGAGTCAGAGTTAGAATTTTAATTCCTTTTTTTAGATTTCTGTTATAACTTTCTGCCAGTTATTTGACTTCCCACTGCTCAGGTTTCCTTATCTGTCAAAAGCAAGGATTAGATTTGATTATCTCTCCAAGGTTCTTTCTGGCTTTTAATCCTATGATCTTCTTCAAGTACATGTGATTTAAGACATCCTCTCCTCCCTCATGGGATTCTGAACTGAGTATCATTGTATAAGTATATCTTATATAAGTATATCGTATTTGTGACAAATAAGACAAAAGATATAATTGAAAGAATAGTCATAAGAAATCTGTAGAGCTAACAGAATTTTCTAGCATGATATATTATTTTATGTGTTTTCTGTAATAAGGCAAATCTGTGAAAATGTTATTTCAGAATATTACATAAAAGTAGAGTTGCTAATGTCTGCATTTTTGCCATAGGGTTTTTGAGATTACTGTTGCTGCACTTACTTGTAAAGTAATCACAAATTTTAGAAGTGTGAGAAAACTACAGCAAAATTTAATTTTATTGTACAGTTATATATTCGGTGCACATGACATCATTCTTTCACTTTCATAATGTGCTATATATAAGAAAAGGATCAGAAATGAACAAGAAAATTCAATTAGATCATTAGCAAGGAGTCTATGGATATCAAAAGAAATACTTTAGATATTTCAGATATACTTTTGGTAATTTAGGAACTGACAGAGTCAGGTACTAAGAGATTTAGGAATGCCACATTCAAGGCAAACCTTCAGAAAAAAAAGTTTTAAATTAGATTATTTTGGTATACTTTTCAATTTATAAGCATTACCACAATACCTCAAGGAAATAGAAAAATAATAAGGGATTTATAAAATATATAAGTAGTCAAACAAAAAAATACCCTTATTTCTAAAAAGTTTTCTTTTATTTTGCAACTTGAGCAAATCACTTCTCTACCAGGTAATGGGTAACATTCTTCATTAATTTTGAAGGATCATGGTTGATTTTAATTCACTGATCTCAATTAATAAGTCTTCAAAGTTATTTGTTTGTAATATATAAATTATTCTTATTTGGTTCTTCTTCCATCATCCCCTCAGATCTTAAAAGTTTTTTCAAGTTTCTCTAAAGTGATTACCTTTCTCACTTCTTATAGCACATTAAATTCTGCAAAATAATTGGTCACTATCTTTCTATTGATGTATGGTTGTCCATTTTACTTGCCTGGTATGTGTCCAGAGGTGGAAACAGAGAAAAAATATGAGATATAAAGGAAATGTGATGACTTTTGAAGAAAGTAGGAGAAACACATGACAACCAACTTTAAATAGCCTTGTTGGGCCTTAACTGTTTTAAAGAATTTCCATTCCATGGTAAAATAATTTTCTAACTGGTTTACATTCCTTGACTATAAATTCTACAAAACATTAGCTCAAAATATCATAAGATCAGATTTCTCATATCTAAAAGGACTTAATATTCCAAAATTTCTCTCCAAAGGTAGAAAAAAAAAGAGTTCATAAATGAATTTTATAATTTACCACCATTCTAGCATGAATACATGTTGTATCTAAACTTTAGGGACAAGGAAGGAAATTATTTCAAATTCTGCCCATCAATAGAGACATCGATTAAATGTGTGAGTCTGAGAATATCAGATTTTGAAACAAAATTGTGATTGGGGGTGAGATTGAAATTGAATCTTAACCTGTTTGTGTAGTCATTGGGATATTCTCATATGCAAATTCTTTTTTTGTTGTTGTTGAGGCAGTTGAAGCAGTAATGAATTGTACATAATTAGTATTAAGTCTGAAGCTGGAGTTGAACTAATGTCTTCCCGAATCCAAGACTGATGCTTTATCCACTATGCCATCTTGCTGCTCCATCACCTGGTTATTCTTTTTTTTTTCTGAGACAATTAAGTGACTTGCCCAGGGTCACACAGCTAGGGAATGTTAAGTGTCTGAGACCAGATTTGAATTCAGGTCCTCCTGACTTCAGGACTGGTGCTCTATCCATTGTGCCTCCTAGCTGCCCCCACCTGGTTATTCTTTAAGAGAAACTAGAATACTTCATCCTCAAGAGCTTAAACATTGATCTACTATTCTCTAAAAAAAAAAAAATCATGTCCAAAACACTCTTGCAGGCTCCCCATTGGGAACAAGGAATGAAACCCCTGGGTTTTTTTCCTTATCCACCCCTCAAGGGGTTGAATCAAATAGTAAAGGAAGATGATTTGGATTGAAAATCCCTTAAATTCTAGGTGCTTTAGTGTTATTTTGATCTGATTAAATTTTACTATTCTGTTCTGAAAAACCATCTGCATGAACTACATGAAAGAACATGGGATGAAAAAGAGGAGTTTTTCTAACTAGGATGGGCGCTAAAAGCAATGGCTCTAATTAGTTGATAATCTACTTCACTACTAGAAATAGATGAACACAGTGAGACAAGTGGTCAGAAAGTCATCTACCTTCTCTTTCAACAGCCATAGAGCCACATGATAAAGTAAGTGTCACTGGCTTTTCTTAATCTTTATCCTTGTTGACCTCTGTAGCATTTGTCATTCATTGTTATTATCTCCTCTTCTTTTCTTCTTTCTTCTTTAGCTTTTCATGAGCATATTATTCTTGGGATTCTCCCTATCTCTGACAGGTTTTTTTTTTTTTAATCTTTTTTTTTTTCCACTCTTCTTTCCTAGATTTTCATTCATGTTCTTCCCTCCAAAATTCTGCCCAGTGTCCCCTTTTTTTTCCTTTCTATACTATTTCATCTGGTGATTTTATCAGCTCACATGGTTCTATTTATCATCTTTATGTCAATAATTCCCAGTTCTATATGTAAAGCCTTACTTTCCCTCCCTATTTCTATTCCTGCATTAGCAACTATCTTTCTGAATTTTTTAAATTTTGTTAGACTTTTTGAAGAATTATTTCTATAATAATTTTAGTTTCTAATTTATCCATTTTTCATCTAATTTCCAATGTGTCCTCTTTTATGATCATTTGTGCTTATTTGTTGGCTTTTAAATTTTTAAAATACATATTCACTTCATTAGTCTTCTCTTTTTCTATTTTGCTAACCAATTTTATTAGGGATATAATTTTCTTATAAAGATAACTTTAGCTGCATCTCTGACATGTTGTTTTATTATTGTCATTTTTGTTTTATTTATGTTGTTTTATTATCATCATTGTATTTTTGATTGCTTCTTTGACCCAGTCATTATTTGACTCCATTGTTAAGTCTGTGTGTGGTTTATGCTCCCTGTAAAATATGTGCTCACTATTTCTGCTTTGTTACATTTATGTTTAATCTCAATTCTCTCATAATACAAAGTCAATGTTTGTTAAAGCTCTATGTTCTGCTAAGAAATATATGTATTTTCTTTAATAGTCTCATATAGAAAATGCCATAAGTTGTTTAGCTCTATTTTCTGCAGCAAGATGTTCAAGTCTATATTTTCTCTTCTTTTTAACTTTATGCTGGATTTGCCCTAAACCAAAAGACTGCCTTTATTTTCTTGGAATTCAGGTAACTTTTTTTTTTTTTTTTTTTTTGCTGAGGCAATTGGGGTTAAGTATTGTTCATCCCTCATGATGTCTTGACTTGCACATGAATTGTATTTAAGTGAGACCAAGTTATGCAGTCATCTTGTAAAAGGAGTAGAAGAGAGTATATAGTCAATGGATCTCATTTTATATAGTGGGTGGATAGGGTGTAATAATATTAAAGAAAGGATAGAGGGCAAATTTGGATGGGAAAGAGATGATTTTATATTTGATTTTGAAGATAACAGGGTGCCCCTGGAGTTTGTAGAATAGGATGACATGATCAGACCAGCACTTTAAAAAGATCACATGGGCAGCTGATCAAAAACACAAAACAAAACAAAACAAAAAAAAAAAAAAAAACACTGAAATAGGGAAATTGTGGCAGGAGACCAACTAGAAGGCTTTTGCAATAATTCAAATATGAGTCCCTCATTTTATGTTAATTTCACTTTCTGAGTTCTTTCCATTGAATCATGACTGTCTTTTTTACCTTCTTCCCCCCATATTCTTCTCCTTACCAATTTCAGTAAATCCTTTTCTTGGATAGCTGTTAATGAAACCACAATACTACAGAATCATAGACTACTAGAGTTAGAAATGATCTTATAAATGTCATAGTTCAGTTTTCTCATTTTACATTTGAAGGAACTAAAGAACTGAAAGGGGAAAAGGATTTGCTCAAAGCCATATCCATAGTTAGTAGCAAGAATATCCAGGATTCACTAAATCGTACTATATCTCTTTAAGTATTATGTGTAAACAAAAAAAAATCTTAATATACTATTCTACTTATATATTGCCATGTTTTATTTTCAGACCTAAAAATTCTAAAGGAATGTGTGTTAAAATAGTCCCAGAGTTAGAATATGGAGAGACAGCTGTAAAATGACAGGAAAAGAACTTTACCTGGAGACATTGGAATTAAACTTGTATTAAGCTTCGGCTGTCTGATAGATTCTGTACTAAGAGCTAAGTAAACAAAATAAGCAGAACATAGTTCTGCCTCAAGAAGAATACTTTCTAATCAGGGAGACAATATGCAAACAAACATATATATGTGGGTATATATATGTATATACCCACATATATATAATGTTATATTAAGGATAAATAGGAAATAATTAATAGATAAGGCACTAGAATTAAGAATTAGTGAAAACTTCTAATAAAAGATGATATTTGAACTTGGAATGGAGGGTGGAATGGGAAGACAGTTGAGGTAGGTAGACCCAATAAGCAATTTATCACAGTGATTCAGGGATGAAGTGATGAATTTATCACATGTGCCTTGCATCTTATATTTCAATATAGAAATTGCTACTCTGACATCATCATTATGGAGGAGGGAGATTTCGAGGGTGAAACATATAATCATAGAACTTAGAACTGAACTGAATCTTAAGAGATCAAAATTTTTTTTAATTTTACAAATAAGGAAACTGAGGCTCAGAGACATCATTGTAATTTATTAAACAATTATCCTTTACATCTCTTATTATAATTACTACCACACACATATACATTAGATACCCTAATATAATGTATACCATTTACTTAAAAAAATTAATAGTAAATCTCCTTTAAAATACCTAAAGAATTGTTGGGGAACAGGAAAAAGGTAGGAAAAGCAACTTCCCTTTAAAGGGCCCTATGAGCCCAGGAGTCTAAAATATGTATCCTGAAACTATGGCCTTGATTTGCTGATGGAAAAAAAAAGATAATAGTGAGATAACAGAAGATGAGATCAACACATCTCTATCAACACATTCAATCTAAAGATGAAATTTCAGATATGACAGCCTGTGGAAGGTGTTTTTAGTTAAGCATTCGACCTAGTATATTTCTAATCCCAATACAATAACATCTTTTATTTACTCGAGCTCTAATTTAGAGGTCTGTTTTTGAATGAGGGATTTTCTCCTACTCAGCCTTTCTTCCAAAAATAAGGTACAGAAATAGCCACAACTTAAGCACATAGCTCAGATACTGCTGATTATTATTTTTTTTTTTTTTCCTGAACAAAGAAAGTTGTTCCTTCTTAAGTTATTGATAGAGAGTTTTTAACCCCATTCTCACCACTGACTCATGGGATATTAAGAAAGGTACTTTCAGGATATGTGTTTTCCTATCAAATACAGGTGAAAGTCTGCCATCCTTCTTGCCCCTAGATTCTGGAGCCAGCAGCTGAAGTTGGAGATCATCTACTTTGTATCTTTATAGTTCTCAGAGAATTACTTTTAGGTAGACTATGAAAAGATTCCTACCTACCACTTATATATTCATCTGGGAAGTGGTTTGGTAACCTCTGGGTCAATTGCTGAGTCTAATTTGTAGTGTTGAAAGCTGAAATTCAATGGGACTTTCAGATTGCTGGTTTAGGTAGAGAAAATTAATTTGCATGTGAAATGATCAAACATACATTGGGTCCATTTATCTTCTGGTTATCCAATCTTCTGCTAGGATCTAGATTTACATTTTAAGGATATTCCTCCTCTTAGATGACTATTAGAAATATTCCATTTTCTTTCTAATCAATGTTCCCACAAGGCTTACTCAATCCAAATTTATAAGTGCAAATGATATATATGCATATAAATGGATTTTAAAGGGAATGTTTGGAATTCTTGTAGTTCTCAGAAAATTTGCCTAAGACTCACAAAAAGAGGTCATCTCATTTAGAAAGGTGCTTACTGAAAGCAGATTTTCAGCAAGAAAAATATACATATCACTTTGTAAGTGCTCCAAAATTCTCCAGCAGTGGAGAAAGGAAAATTTAGATTCTGACTCTGCCATTTACTACCTCCTTGACCTTGGGCAAGATTCTCTACTCTCTAAGCCTCAGTATTTTTATTTGTATAATGAGATGCTCTATAAGGTACCTTCCAGCTCTAAATCTCTGATCCTCTTTCATTCTTTTTTATATCTCTCATGGATTTATCTGACTTACAGGTCATACTTTGTCAAAACTTGCTTCCAGAAAACAATGTCATATACTACTCAGAAAATATGATCATAACTTACAAATAAAGCAACAAGAACATTTAAAAACTGATTTTTTGCTATAGTGACATGGCTGGCAGGCTCATTCTTTAAAGATTTCCTAGCATACTACATATTATTACTTTTGTTCCACTTGTGTGACTGTGGACAAGTCATAATCTCTTTTATCTCAGTTACCTCAATTGCAAAATGGTGCTTACTATACAGCATTGTTATGAAGGTCAAATTGATGAGGTCCTGGGTAGCCAGAAACCCTGAGGTCTTAATCACTGAATGGATGCAACCTCAATCAAACTGAGACCTGTTGAAGACCTTTGCTTAAAAAGGCCGAGGTCTCCCATTGCATCCAGGGCCATCTCCAGTCTTCTTGATCTATATCTTGACACTAGACCTAAAAGTCACTGGAGGGGAAAGTGAAGCAGATGATATTGCCCAGCTCTCCCTCATTTAATCCATTTCACTTGCATCTCATGGCATCATCTCCCTGATGTCATGGTCCTCATAGACAAAAAAGGACAAGCTACAACAAAGGTAGCTAGTAAGGCTTTAGTAGAGAAAGCCTGAAGCTCTGATAGGATTATAATACTAGAGGCAAACCGGGAGGAATACGGATGGGACCATCTCAGCCTTAAGTGGGTCTTTTGTTAAAAAGGCCTTTTGTTCAGGTGGAGTTTTGATTACAGTCCCACCTCTGGTGGAGGTCTCTTTTGAAGCCCCATCTCATTGTATGCAATCAGTACTCCAATTTAAGATGTCAAATCCCTAGATTATAGTTCCCCTATAAAAGATGGTTTGCACTGATATGCCCTCCAAAAGGTTCAGAGGTGGCTTGAAAGAATTCAAGGGAATTTTCTTATAGTCACAAATCTATATTAATACCAAAAAAAGTAGGCTAGATTTAGAGGAAAAAAAATCCTATTGAGGAATAGCAAAATGGCTGAGGCTTGGGAGAGCTTTTAAAGGGGATTTTTGAAGGGCAACCAAGTTGGCTGACAGAAGATCAGGATACTGAAGGAGGATACAGGTCCATGCTTACTTTCAGTAATAAGGTGAAAGGAATAGTCAGCAGATGTGGGACTAGGGTACACAAAAATAGCCTGCTTACAAGGACTTTTCCTTACACTTTAAAGTATTTGAAAAATATGTCACAAGACCCCTAGTTAACTCCCAAAGGGGCTCAAAGTTAAGGACCTGTTGGGGGGAGTCTCTGGGGCCCATCAATACTATATATCTTTGCTAACTCTTTAGGTTGCTAAATTCCCTTTAGAATTAGTCTTCCATGTATAATTCCCTTCCCTCTTAACCCTCTTTTTAAGATTAATCTAATTTTTCTATGAGTCCAGTTCACCAGTCAATGCTATACTCCCACCTCATGGCATCTTCTCTTAATGATGTCTTCTTAATTGTGAATTCCACTAGAAAACTTGTCTTTCCCTTTGTTAAATTCGAAAACCCCTTTCCCTGCTAACTCTTCTTGGAATTTAGCCTACTTTTAGCAATGTAATAAAATTTTTGCCCCTTGATTTGGAGGCCTATAACTACAGGTTTTTTTGAGTAATTTACAACACTAGCTTGTAACTCAGTAAATGTTTTGGTCTCATCCCACATCCCATCATTCTGGTGATCTGATATAGGAAGACTCTGACTGTACCCCATAACTTCAACAAAATGAGATATGATTTGTAAAAGGCTTAGCATAGTACTGGAACAGGTAGGCAGTACATAAATAATTTATTATTATTATTATTATTATTATTATTATTATTTAGTGTGAAACCCTGACTCAGATATTTATTTTATTTGTTTTATTGGAAATCTGAAGTATCACATTTAGTCTCAGAAAAATAAGTGGTTAGATTAAAATTTAGGGGAAAAATAGATTCAAGATCCTGTCTATAACTAACTCAATTGAGTCATTTGTCAGTCACATTGTGACCCCATTTGGGGCATTCTTGACAAAAATACTGCAGTGGTTTGCCATTTCCTTCTTCAGTTCATTTTACAGATGAGGAAACTGAGGCAAACAGGGTTAATGACTTGTCTGGTGACATATAGATAGTAAGTATCTGAGGCCAGATTTGAGTACTGATTCCAGACCTGGTACTCTATCCACTGCACTACCTAGCTGCCCTAAAGAGCTAGATAATTGTGGGGCAGTCCCAAAATACCTGGCTCTCAGTTTCCTTATCTATTAAATGAGTGCATTTGAGTAGGTTATTTGTGAGTCCCTTTCTGGTAATAGACATTCATTTATTGTAGAAATGAATAGTAGTTTTATATTTGATCATCATCTGAACACAAATAAAGGAATGTCCTCATGAGTACCATATTTTACCTATAAGATCATCAAAATTTAGTATATCCAGAGGAGGGCTAATAGGATGATGTTATTGTAACTTAGTCATGTCTGATCCTTCATGACCCCTTTTTGGGGTTTTCATGACAGAGATACTGGAGTGGTTTGCTATTTCCTTCTCCAGCTCACTTTACAGATGAGGAAACTGAGACAAACAGGGTTAAATGTGACCAAGGTCCCACAGCTAATAAATATCTAAGGCTGGATTTGAACTCAGATTTTCGTGATTCTATCCCTTGTGTCACCTAACTCCCCTACTAGGATGTAAAAAAGGCCTTTAGAATCACAAATGCTTATATTTATATAGCACTTCACAGTTTAAAAAAGACTTTTCTCATAACAGTCCTCTGAAATGATGCAAACATCTTTTTCCTATCATAGATGAGTAAACTAAACCTCAAACATCTACTAATTGGTAGAATTAGAAGTCAAACCAGATATTCTCATATTAAGACAAACAAACAACAAAATATTCTGCACAAGGATTAATGGAATCAACTTGGAACATTTTGCCTGAAGAATAACAAAAACAATAACAGTGTCAGGAAGTATGTTAAATTCTGTTCAATTATTAACACTGTAGATTTTCCCACCAATCCTGGGAGTCAGGTACTATTATTATCATCCTCATTCTATATATAAGGAAACTGAGATAAACAAGAAATTAATTGACTTACTTAGGTCACAAAATTAGTAACTGACTGAGGCCAGATTTGGATTCAAATCTTCCTGACTTTAGACCAAGCCTTTTATTCCCTGTGCTACCCAATTTCCTGAGAAGACCAAAAGATAGTTGTCTTCAATCGCTTAAAGTATTATTAAATAGATCTAAACTGGATTTCTTGTTCTTGTCCTATATATGAAGGAATAGAACTAATGACCAGAAGTTGGAGGGAGGCAGATACCAATTTCATATAAAGAAAACCTTCAGTTTTATATCAGGTTAATCTTATCCATGTTTGGAAATTCAGAATGCTGGTGAATTTCCTGAGAAGGAACTGCCTGGAGAAATAGAAAGAGCTCTACTTTTGTTTGGCTTATCTCCTTTTCTCCTCTCTACCAACCTCACTAGGTGGCTCAGTCTGACCAGTGAGAAACTTTGAAGAATCTGGGACTTCTGTCTATTCATTAGTGTCTCCGTGATATCTCCAGATCAGATAGTGACAATATCTTGTTTACAAGACGAGATCAGCTAGAACATTGATTACTGATTACTTAAGGAACCTAGCAAAGAAATTATGACTAATGGAAAATCCTTGAGCAGCACAAGAATAGGAGGAAAGGGATCCCAGAAACATTGAGCTCTGAGTTGTCTTATTGCCACACATGTTCTTTACATTTAAGGCAACTTTCCTCAGGATTTCGTGCACACATTTCAGAGACTGTATCAACAAGGATGACTTGGAAAACACCTTACAGCAAGTTTGTCAACAAGTGTACTCACCATCTTAGTAAATACTCTTTTCTGAAAACTACTAAAGCCTGGATATTCACAAATGAGAATGTAAAAGGGAATCACATCAGACAAGAACCCAAGTCTAAATAAAATCATTCCCAAATCTTCAAAATTTCCCTTTTAATTCTAAAGAACATATAGGGCCTTGTTCTAGGCTTCATGTGGAAGAGTAAGGGTTGAGATAAAGATCTTCAAAGTTTATATGGACTATTAATTTATAGGGAAAACAAAATTTCAAACCAATAGGAGAGCATTTAGTAGTTGCCTAAGCACTTAACAAATTAACAGAAAAAATAACAACTGCTACTCATTTATAACTCTCTTCAAGTTTGCGAAATGCTTTCTTAAAACCCTTTGAAATAGCTAATGCAAATATTATGTCAATTTTTCAGAAATAATTTGTACTGTTCATTTATTGATATAGAAAACTTTCCACATTTGATTTGCAACTTAATGCTCTTAGCACTGAGAGGTTAATTAACTTTCTCAGCATCATATATTCAGTGTTTCAGAAGAAATGAATACAAGTTATAGAGATTTCACATGTCAGCTCTCTAGCCAATGCATAATACTGGTTCTTGGAAAAATTAAAATATGAAGGAAAATATTGTCTTTTTGTAAAATTGGATTCATTTAAAAAAGTGTATGGACATAGAATGTCTTTAATGCTAAAGTGATATAAAGTATACTTTCTAAGAATTCCAAAATAGTCTCTTGTTTCTTTTAATGATTATGTCCCATCCAAACACTTTTCTTTGTAAAAGGAACTATGTCAATTACTTACTTTAGGGACCAAATCATCTATACTGACACACATTCAGGATAACAGAAGAAATGGCTCAGTGTTAGAATCAATGTAATCAGTGATGATACCGTCTTTAAAATTGAAGACAGAACTGAAATAAAAGTACTATGATGAATTTATATCTTATGATCAGCATAAATGAAACATTTGATTTTATCCATAAACCTCCTGGGATATAAATTCGCTTCTCAGGGATGTCCTGTTGATGATGGTATTATGGTTCAATAATGTATAAATTGAAACTCAACAAGACAACAAGCAATACAATTTACACTGCTCAACTTAATTTGCTTTTAAATCTGCATTTAATCACTAGCTACTGTGACAGTCTTGAAGAACTACTACTTGTTCCAAATCTTTCATTTTGCTCTGTCTGTGTCTCTCAGTCTATCTCTGTGTATCTCTTTCTCTGTCTCTCACTCTCTGTCTTTGTCTCTCTCTTTGTCTTTGTCTCTCTCCAATTAAATGATTCCTTTTACATTTGTTGTACTACCTTTTTTGGTAATATTGAGGTTTTCCTCAATATAAAACCAAAGGTAGGAGAGATCAACAAAAATAAAAGAATTTTTGCCAATTCTCTCTTCTTGTCTCTTGTGTGTATGTATGTGTGTGTGTGTGTTTTATAATTTGAGAGAGATCCTGGCATTCTTTTCACCTCTGTTTTTCCTAGCAATGAAAAAATTATCGCTGAAATTTTCAAAATTTAGTCTGAATTTATTATAATAGTTCAAATTTCTATAGCACTCTAAGGCCTAGAATCTATATCATTATCTTTTACAATATACTAGTCTTGGGGCAGCTAGGTAGCGCAGTGGATAGAGCACCAGCCCCGAAGTCAAGAGGACCTGCGTTCAAATTTGGTCTCAGACACTTAACATTCCCTAGCTGTGTGACCCCGGGAAAGTCACTTAACCTCAATTGCCTCAGTTAAAAAAAAAAAAAAAATTAGTCAATGTGTGTTTTCTGAATTGTATTGAACTATGATCTGAAAACCCCTTTCTTCACAAAATTAATGCAAGTATTATCTCCAGTGTATAGATAAGGAAAGTTAGGATTAAAAAAGTTTAGTGATTTAGTTGCCCAACATATAGTTTATGCATAATTTGTGATTTATTTTATTTAAAGAATAAAGCAGTCAGTTCTTTGGTGAATAAGAAAGGAGTTTGCACTTGTAAATAACCACAATGAATCATAATTTGATTTTATTTACCATATTAGCAGGGAGCTAACTTTCTTAATTTATGCACTTTTATTCAAAGATTTTATTTTGTTTTGTTCTATTTACCCTTGATATAGCTAAATCTCTATTATCTGGGGAAGATGTAATGGCTTTATGCTTTTCATAGGTAAAGTAGATTTTATTCTGTGTATATGTAGGGGAATAAATGGATTCAAGGAAAATGATGACCTCAATTCATTAACCAAATGTTATAGTAAGTCTCTTACTCTGACACTGGTACAAGGCAGTCTAAGTCATTAATCCAGAGGGGAATTGCATTCATCTTTGGGTGCTATAATCCATCACATTGAGTTTTTTTTGTAAGTTTCTTCATCCACAGAGTTGTATTTATTCAGTCTAATTATTGCACAGAGAATATGTCAAAATTATGACCACTAAAAAAGTGAATTTCTTATTAAAAGTTCTTGTACTCATCTTGCAGAAAACCCATGTTGTCTATAAATACTCACCTATATATTGTCTACCCTAAAAAATCTTATGTCCACGAATTTGAATTGACTCTGAAATAAACATTTTTTAGGCACCAGGTAAAATTCAATAGTGAGAAAATCAAGTGTGTTTTTTCTTTTAGCAAAAACATAATGTCTTCACTTTTTATAAAGAGATTTGGGTTCGATAGCAGGACAAAGTAGTGGATAAAGAAGTTTTCTTCACTGTCAAGAGGAACTGGAAACAAGTACTCTCTGTTAGGAAAGAGCTCTAATAGGAACAGCTAGGTGCCTCATGGGATAGAGTTCTCAGCCTAGAGTCAAGAAGACTTGACTTCAAATGCAACCTCAAACTCATATTAATTGTATGATCTTGTGCAAGTCACTTAACCTTTCCTTGCCTTAATTCACTGGAGAAAGAAATGGCAAACTACTTCAGCAATTTTGCCAAGATAGCACTGCTGTGTTAGGACACAAAGAATCAGAAATGACTGAACAATAAAAATAGACTCTGAGGCATACTGGTTTTGCCATTCGATAAAAATCATTGTGCTTAACAACTTTGAAACTTTAAGTTACAGAGCAGGGGCTAACATGAATCTTTATAAGGGAATTCTTTACTAGGTAGTATCTGCAAAAATGAAATAATATTGAATATCCGACTATACATATTTTGAATATAAATCCTTCTGCTCTCTCTGATTTTGCTTCCACTCTACCCTTCTAATAGAGGGAGAAAAATAGTTAAAAGCAAAATTGAACACAGTAATCTTCTTTGAAAGCCTGTATTATATCATACATTCCTAATATTCCATCTCTAATAAAAGGAGAAAAGTCCAGTTGCTCTTCAAATACCTTTTCTTTGAAATATTAAAATTGTCATAACTATAAAAACAAGTTTTCAGAGAGTGATTTTGGAAAAGGCAGCACAGCTTAACTCACTACATTATTTTCATTAATGAATTACATTTAATTAGGAAGTCATATTTCTCAAAATAAATATTAACTGCATGAAGATCTTGTATTTTTTGTTTAACTGTCTGAAAATCCCTGGCAACCAAATGCTGAGCTTAAGTTGTTGAATAACTCATTAGGAAATATGCAAAAGCAGTTTCAAATTTTACTACAAATATGCTAGAAGTGCTTTAAAAATTAATATCAAGCTGTAATGCTTGGCTTAATTAGCTTTCTTCTTCATTTACAAAGCATATCTGTCTAGTTTTTTGAAGTTGGTCTCATTCCCCTTTCTTACAAACCTGTTTAATTAAAGTTTAACAGCTGTGTATGCTTTAGAAACACCAGAATGAGTTTTCTTTATCAAATTCCTGAATCCTTTAAAATATGATTTTTCTAAATACATATCAGAAAGGCAAGGGACAAGGCATAATTCATAGTTTTAGGGAAAAAAAAACACTCACATAAGGACCTATGATAGTTATCCAATGGTTAATTCTCGGGATGTCTAGTTACAAGTACTTTACCTTTAAGTCAACAAGAAACTCATGATTTATGCAGTACATATAAGGTCTCAGTATTTTAAAATGCATCTTAAGAGAGACTATATTGTGGCATATATAGTTTGTGTTCCTCGGATATAAATCTCTGGAAAGAAATATATAAATTCAAGGCATCATGGTTATAGATGATTGTGATTTAAAGGTATAAGTACAATGTTTATGGATGGTTGATAATTAGTCAAATTATTTTATTCTCATTTTCAGTTAATAATAATAAAAATAGATAATAATTATCTAACGCTTACTATGTACAGGTAATGTGCAGCACTTTACAAATAATATCTTAGAGTCTCCCCTTATAGCTCATATAGTTATAGAATTTTAATGTCTGCAAAATGCTAACAGTATTTCATTTGCTCCTCACAACCATCCAGATATTATAATAACCCCATTTTACCAAAGAGGAAACTGAAACTCAGATAGGATTAATAATGCTGATGATCATTTTACTAGTACATCCCAGAAAATTTGAATCAAGTATTTCCAATTACAAGTCCATCTATTGTAGTTCTCTTCCATTTTAAATGACAATGGGCTCTCTAAAAAAGTTTGAGAGCAAAAACATCAAGTGAAGTAATGATTGATAAAGACAGTCCATATTAATACCTCTATATGAAGTAAAAATTTCAATTAATTCCAGGCAACTGAGATTAGTAGTTGCTGGTAATTGATAATATGGTTTACTGGAATACAAACAGAAAAAAAATGGACTTGGGTTCTAGCACTTTCTTGGCTAGTCATCAGTAATTATATCAATTGCTTTGAATGAATAATCATGTGTGAACAAAAAAAAAGAAAATGCCTTCTTTCCACTTTACACCTGGCATGTAGTCTTTTCAGGTTAAATAATTTATCATCAGTGCAGTGGTTAACCTTAATATCATTTTCATCTTTGTTGAAAGCATCTAACAACGTCATGAAAACATCATGCTAGAAATCATAGGAGCAAGCACATAGTCCTTCACTCCACTGAAGCTTGAGAAAGTGAGAGAGCACAATATATTATCCATGGAAGCATCATCAATTTTCATCATGTTCATTCACAAGCCCTCACAACTGACAGTGTCAAAAGCCTTGGTCAGATCAAAAAGCCTTTTGTACAAAATTCTGTTTTGCTCCTAACATTTCTCCCAAGTTGTCAGGCAGGAACCACCATACCTGCTATTCTACAGCCCTTTCTGAAGTTACACTGGTTCTTGGATAGATGACTATTTTCCAAGAGTAGGATAGAGAACAAAGGATTTTGTTCCCCAATAAACAAATGGTCAAAGGATGTGAACAGAAAATTTTCAGATGTTGAAATTAAAGCCATCTATAATCATATGAAAAAATGCTCTAAATCACTATTAATTAGAGAAATGCATATTAAAACAACTCTGAATTATCACTTCACAGCCCTCAGATTAGCTAAGATGGGACACTAATGCATTCTGGTGGAATTGTGAAATGATCCAACCATTTTGGAGAGAAATTTAAAACTATACTCAAAGGGCTATAAAACTGTGCATACCCTTTGACCCCACAGTGCCACTACTGGGTCTGTATCCCAAGGAAATCATAAAGGAGGGAAAATGACTCAAATGTGCAAAAATATTTGTAGCAGCTCTTTTTGTGGTAGCAAAGAATTGGGAAATGAGTAAATGTCCACCAATTGGGGAATGGCTGAACAAGTTGTAGTATATGAAGATAATGGAATATTATTGTTCCATAAAAAATGATGAACAAGCTACAAACTGATTTTAGAAGGCCTGGAAAGAGTTGCATGAACTGATGCTGAGTGAAATAAGAATAAGCAGGAATATATTATACACAATAACAGTAAGAATGTGTGATGATCAACAATGAAAGATGTGATTCTTCTCAGTGGTTCAGTGATCCAAGGAAATCCCAGTAGACGGATAGAAAATGTCATCTGCAATCAGAAAAAGAACTATGGAGATTGAATGTAAATCGAAACATGCTATATTCACTTATTTTTTCTCCCTCATGGTTTTTCCCTTTTGTTTTTTTGTTTTGATTTTTCTCTCCCAACAGGATTCATAAAAACAATGTGTATTTAAAATAAATAAATAATTTTTAAAAAGAAAAGGACAATGGCAGGGATTTTTCTTTTAATAACTAAGAGATTGTCACAGGAAAACTTATTTCCTTTTCCTTTATAGAAATGAATAACTGCATCATCCTTGAATTTCTGGGGGATAACTTCCTCTTGACATAGAAGATTTCAGTCAGTTGTTTTATTTTATTTTTTCTTTTTAAAGCAGTGGAGCAGTGGAATCCCTGCCTTATAAATCTCTGCTGGAACAGAATCAGTACCAAGTACTTTGCCATATGAGACAAGTTAATGACATTGAAAAACCTGTTCTTCAATTAGAAGTTCAGTTAGAGAGGGATTGACTTCAACCTAAGTTATATAATCAATGACTTCAGCATCAATTGATGATGGTCTGTATTGAAGTATTCTTTTTTTTTTTTTTTTTTTTTTTGCTGAGGCAATTGAGTTGCCCAGGGTCACACAGCTAGGGAATGTTAAGTGTCTGAGAACAGATTTGAACTCAGGTCCTCCTGGTGCTCTATCCACTGTACCACCTAGCTGCCCCTGTATTAAAGTATTCAGCCCATTTTTCCAGAATCATATCCTTATCATTGATCAATATAGCTGTATTATCAGTGCTGTATAGTTGAGATGTACCATAGGTATTTTACCCATAAATAGCCTTCAGGAAATCATAGAAGCACTTTGGATTGTTACTATCAGTATAAAACTGAATTTCATCTGAGCCAAGTATCCTGCATATTTTTCTCCTCCCAGGCAATTGGGGTTAAGTGACTTGCCCAGGATCACACAGCTAGAAAGTGTTAAATGTTAAGTGTCTGAGACCAGATTTGAACTCAGGTCCTCCTGAATTCAGGGCTGGTGCTCTATCCATTTTGCCACCTAGCTGCCCCAAGTATCCTGCATCTTTCTAAGCTTCATTTGCACTTCATTTTTAATGCAGTTGAATTCTGCCTTCTTAGAGGCATACAAACCACTCCATTGCTAAACCCTGTGGAATTCTTGTTTTTCATTTAGTAGCTTCTGCATTTCCTCATAATTTCCATCAAACCAATCTTAATATTTGCAACTGCTCTTGCACAGATGAGTAAATATGTTGTTATACACCAAATCTTTGAAAACTCACCATTCTTTTTTGGGTCCACTGTTGCCAACCATGCATCAGTTCAGTCTTCTATCCAAGTTAGCAACAACCTCTTCATACATAGAGAAATGCTCTAATCTGATGACATTTTTTCCTCTGGTAGTCATCCTGCCTTAGGGTTGCTGCTTTTGTTCAATGTGAATGTTCAATTTGCAAAGGATAATATTAGTGCACATTCTGTACCACATATCACCTTCCTTACTTTTATATACTGCTTGTGATATTAGACTGTCTGCTGAACCATTATGCTGACCTTAATGTCATATATCTGTGAATCTGAATGGTATAGTAGTGTCAAGTAAGGAAACAGAACTACTTGATTTGAATTGTCTGAATTGAATTGAAGATTCTTAAATTCACCTGCAAGATAAGGTACCAGGCACTGGGGTCCTTTCTGGATCTGAAATGTCAAATTTTCGAACTGAACTGAAAAGAGTGCAACTCCATTAGGCTAGCCACATTGTTCAAATGCTAAATGCATTTTTTTTTCCTGAAAGACTATTTTACTGCACAATATAGGTTCCATCCTTCTATACAATTCAATGAGTTATGAGTCTAATATCAAGTCATCATAATAACCATATTCATGCTGACCTCTATAGGAGTACTTTTTTGGTCCACCTAAATAATAGAACCTCCCCTTCATTACATCTAGTCTATGTATTTTTCATTCACCTAATTATTTACATAGAGTTGCCTCCTTTAGAATGTATACTTGAAAGCAAAGAGTATTTTTGCCTTTCTTTTGTATCTCCTCATACTTTTATTACATAGTGCCTAGACTACTGTAATGATTAATAAATGATAGTTGATTGAGTTATAGATTGTAGTGGAGAGAGGATAGTGGCTATAAGTTTTATGATCTGATTTAATTAGAAATACCTGATTGAGGAAAAAAAAAAAGGAAAGTAAATGGCAAACTATTCTACCACCATCTTCACCAAGAAAATCCCTCTCTCCTCCTTCCTCCTTCCTCCCTGCTTCTCTCCTTCCCTCTCTTTCACTGTCTCTTTTTGTGTATCTCTCTCTCTCTCTGTCTCTCTCTCTCTCTCTCTCTCCCCTTTTGTCTCTTCTTCCTTCTATCCCTTTCTCTCTCTTCCTGTGTTTAGAATCATTTTGATTTAGGTTTTTTTTTTTTTTTTAAACAAGATTTTTTCCTAGAATATAAGGTAGACTATTTCCTTCCACAGGTAAGACTAGAACCTAGTTCTCTTGGCTCTTGTTTCAGTATACTTCTCCACTTTAACACACTCTTTTCCAGAATATTATGAAGAATACAGCTTTCACATTTTACAGATCTACTTGACAGTTTTAAGTATTTGAAAACATTTGAGTGAATTTTTAATATGATCTTTATAAGGAAATTATAGTTTCTTTCCTTATATAAATAAATAAGCTAAATTTTCTCCTCCAGCAATCCTCTATTTTGTCTCTCCATCTGGAGGCAAAAATAGTAAAAATAAAAGTTTTAGGGGAAAAAAGATATTTTTTGAAAGTTTTATACGAATAAAGACAACTAGAGCTCAGAAATACCATAGTTATGAGTCATTTCCATTTTTATTATATGGTAAGTATCATCTTGATGTTGAAGACAGTTTTATTAGATTTAAAATTCTGGAATAATTTAAAAATATCTCATCTATGACTCCCCAAATCCATTAAAAGTTACTGTATCTTTTCATGCATATGCATATATACATATACAAACAAACATATATATGTACAGATTTCTAATCTACTCAGTAATTTCTGCACTGTTATTGTATCCTATACTCTTTTTGAGTACAATGCTTTTTATGCTTTCATCTCAAATAGAAAGAAGTCCTTTCTGCTTTGGCTTCTATCCTGTTAAAATCCATTTCAGAATATATCTCTAGCTTCTCTTCATGTTATAAGATTAAATAGTCACTTATTTTTCATATATTTAAAATTGAAATATAGTCACTAGAAATGTTTCCTAGGAATCATGAATATACCTAGAGATTTAGCAATGTTGGATACAAAATTCATTATTGCCTGTTTCTGATTGAGTATTCAAATTGCTTCTTATGTAATAGCCAGTGAGTAGAACTTATTTGTGTAATAAGCATCAATCGTGTATACCAAAGCAAAAAATCTCATTGGTTCCCCAGTGCAGGGATGCAGAAACACTAAGTTAATGACTTGCTACCTATCAAACACAAAATATACCACAGTTTCATCATACAATTTACTCCACAGAAAGAGAATATCAACAATAGTCAGCTCCATAATAATGAAAACAGATATTAGTCATTTTCACTCCTATCCTCATTTGAATCTCATAACCACAAGGGTGATCAATTTCAAAACCTTATTAGTTCTGCTAGTGTGAACTATTCAGACTCATTTGAAGATCACTTTGCAGTGCAAAACTAGAGAGACGATCTTCTTAATGAACAATTTACAATTAATATTTCTGCCAACATACATTTTCCAATTTTGTGAAACAGCAAACACAGACTTTAAAGTTTCAGCAATTAAAATATGGAAATAATTACTGCTTCTGCCTAAGATGCTTCTTCCTTAGAGGTGTACCTCATTATAAGAAAAATGTTGACATATGGAATTTCTCCCTTACCTAATTAGTAAGTAGAGCATTAATCTAACTATGTTAAAGATTCCCTAGCACTCAATTTTCAGATTCCCTCACTTGTTAGATTACCTAATATTTTCTACTCTAATATTTTGGTAGCACCTAGAAACAGCTGCCCCCAAGTCATTGAAACACTATAGTTGCAGTTTGTTTGGGGATTATAACAAAATAGGGGTCAGCCAAAATACAAAATGTTCCCCCTTGAATCACAATGTCTTTTTTCTCTTTCCTTCTATGTGCATGTTTTTGTTTTTGTTGTTGCTGTTTTTTATCTGTTTGTTTAAGGGAAAACTATGGATAAAGAAGAATGGCCATGCTTCATGAACATTCATTTACTGTTCAATTGAGTCATTTACAGGATATTCTAACTGAATATCTTAAAGTTCTTTAACTGTAACAGAGTCATTATAACCATTTATTTTGGGTGTGGCACCAGCTATTCAGCTCCAAAAAAGTGCTCAGGTTAGTCATGTGATTATAATTAAAAGCAATAATAATCTAATTTTAAAGGAGCTGCCCAATCTGCTCACTATTTCCTTTCAACTTGATATTCAATCAAGATACCCAAAGCCCCTCAATTCATTCTAAGAACAATCAATATGCATACACCAGACTCATTATAGTATTGTCAATAAGCAAATATCTCTTCTTGACTTCTAAATTAAGGAAGTAAAATAGAAGATAATAAGGAACAAATAAGAGAAGCAACTTCTAAGTGAAATTGAACACTAACAAGTAAAACTTGGAACCCTGAATAAGCTCAGGAAATCTGAATAATATTGTAATACCAATAAATGTGTTTCTTGAAAATTGCTTGGATTGGATTTATTTTTTCCAAATTCAGCTTGAACAGAATATTGTAGACCTATTTTGCAGCACATTGACACTGATCAGAGAAGATAACAAGCATCCAACTTCACACACCTAAAATATATATTTTTAATATGTGTAGGGTAAAAAAAAAGATTTTTTAAAAATCCCTAAAGAAATTATTCTGAGAAAGATTTTCTTGTGCATAAGATTCTGATAAACTAAAATTTTAAAAAGAATTAATAGTCAGTATCAAGTTTATGGAAATTGCTGATGAAAATTCACAGAAAATTAAGATCAATATGTTCCTTCATTATTAAGTGATTATTCAGGTTTGAAAATTCTCTGTGACATACTGTTTAGTCTCATTTTAAAAGATTTTTAATAAAAACAGTTTTTTGTGCTTCCTATTGAAAAGATAGGCATTGAACAACATATGGTGCAGAATCATAAAGAGAAGGATGGAATGTCATGTTCAAGGAATAGCAAGTAGGCCAGGATAGCTACAAGTACAAGTATTTTGACCTTTTTGACAGAATTCAATAGTGTGACATTCAAACTTCAACAAGTTGTCAGGTCCATGAACAATAAGTCCTATTATTTGTTTAACAACTTTTTGTTTTTACTTGACCTGTGATTTCGTCAGTAAGGAATTTCCAGTTTAAAAACTCCTAACATCAATATAAATCAATGCCTTCTGGCAAAATGTAGTTGCATGTGACACTGAAAACTTTAAAACCTTATGCAGGATCATACTGCATTTCATTAAACTCATTTCTTCATAAGAGTAGATTTCAAAGATCTGATTTTTTTGTTTGTTTTCTTTCCTTCTGTTGACTATATAAGTATTCATTTATATGCAGGGTCACATTCTTTAATGTGTCTGCTATATGAGGAAACAGTGATGGCACAACTAACAGTAGGAAGAAGAACTGAACTAGACTAAGAAAATGTAGGTCAAAGATTCTTAACTTTGGAAACAGCATGGGAACAAACATCAACTAAGTACCTATGAGGGGCTAGGCAAATAATATGGACTAAGCATGTGTCTATATGTATGTGTGTGTACACACACACACACACACATAAATATGTATGTGTCTATATGTGTGTATGTATATGTATATATAAGTATGTATAGATATAAAAACATGTAAAATATATATTGACAATTATGTTTCAATTTATTTTCTTTGTGCCTAATGCTTTATTTTATATAGAGACAATATCATGAGAAGGTTTTTATAGGCTTTGTTGTAATAATATTTGTAGAGGGTTTCAATGTAGCATATTGTCATTCTGAGTTTTTATGACCTGATTTTAAGCTTTATAAATAGAATCAATATGATTTAGTAAAATTGACATATAATGAAACTATTATAGATTAGGAAGGCAAAGCAATGGATTCTCAGGCCATATTGAGATGGATTCACAGAGAGAATTTTCAACAAGATGCTCCTTGCCATTGTCAGAGCAGGCTACTGGATTAAGCAACCTACTGAATGCACTCAGTATTGATTGCATTTCTCTCTTTTTAATGATTCATGATTCAATTAAAAAGTGATAATTAATAAGAATAAGTAACATTTATATGTTATTACATGTTGTATGCCATGCCAATTATTTTACAATTACTTTTTTGATTGGTTCTCACAACAACCCAGAGAGATAGGTGCTATTTTATCTGCATTTGAAAGATGAAGAAATTGAAAGGTTAAATAACTTGCCTACTGTCACAAAACTAGTAAGAGTTTGAAATAGGATTTGAAGTCAAGTCTTTCTGATTCCAGCTCTAGCACTCTATCTACTGCTCAACCTACTTTCCCTATATGTTTAAACAACCTTCAGAGAAAACCAGAATACAGAGCTTACCATTCTACTGCTATTGAAGAATCAAGTGCACTGCCAAGTGGATTTAAAAAAAAAAAAATTCAAGGCTGAAACAAAAGGGACAACAGAGACTCCTGAGAAATTTCTGACCTAGGGAGAATTATATCCCTGCAGCTGTCATGCTTAAAGGCATTTTTATTTTTCATTCTCCTAAGTAACTCCCCAAGGCTATTATTGACAGCAGCAACATGAGGAAGAAATGAAAGTACTAAGGGCCACATGTTAAAATATGTAGGATTCTATGTACCATCCTCTTAGAATGGTCCTAGACAGGAGTTGTTTTAATACAAAACTTTGAGTGACACAAATAAAAACTAATTCCTAAAACATTAACAGTACTGTAAATCAAAACATCATCTTCAAGAAAGGAAAACTTGAAATATTTAGGCTTCTGCTATGCAGAGTTACTGAGCCAGTGATAAAAAAAGCAGGGTAGGGTAGAGAGTTCTGAAGCAAGCATTATTCAGTGTTTTACTGGGAAAAATCCAATTTTACTTCTGTTTTTCTTCCTATAAAGCTTCATCATTTGGTAGTACATAACATGACTTAACTATCTGTTATAATCTACTATTGATTTTGTATCTTCAAAAACATTTAAAATTGAGAGTATCTAAAATGTTTAATTTCTAGTGATTCACTCTTTTCCTCTCATGCTCCAAAGTCATGTGTGTGGTTTTTCTTTTTAACAAATTAGGGGATACTGACATTTTTAAATGAAACCTCTCTTCTTTTAGAAAAATTATCATTTAATTTTTGTCAAAATAAGAATCTTTCATATTTCCTATCTTTTAGATTGCTATCATATTGATAAATAGTGAACATGGTCTTGAATTAAATTTATCATTGTGACAATGACCTTCATATAAGAAACACATAATTGCCACAATTGTAATTAACTATTATTTCTCCTTAGGCTTCTTCAGGACCAGGCAGTGACTTGGCTTTCATTGCTCTCCTTCTTGGAATTCACCTGAACAGGAATGTCTGCTAACTACATGGAGCCAAATTACCTGAAATGGGTTTGTGATGCACGATACTTTCAACTGGAAATTGAAAAGATTCCATCTCACTTCATTGGGGCTGCCAACTAGACTGGAACCAAAGTCCCAGAAGAAAAATGCCAGGAATCTCTCTACCAAAAGTATAACATATTTCAGTCTGTAACAGCCAGCTTTAAGAGAGAGAGGAGAAATGATGTTGGGCTTCATTTCTAACTTGGCAGAGAAAAATCTGTGAAACAGAAATATAATAGTCCCAAAGTAAATTGTGGATCCATTGAGATCATTGTGAACTGCAAATGTGGTTGAAAAATTCAAAATTGCATTATATCATGTTTTACTTTCCTTTTATGTCTCCATGAAATGAATTTCACATAGCTTTTACCTAAGTGCAAGTCATAACAAATTAATAAAAATACCACATGAAATTTTTTTTCTTATGAAATATTTTTGATGGAACTAATAGATCTAACTAAATGCCACTTTTATTGCTTATGGCATTTACCAGTTAGTAAAATACTAAATATGCTTTTTTGATTAATAATATAAAAATTACCTTATTTCATTGGCATCTAACCCTCCCCATCTTCACCTTCCCAAAAACGAGGATAATGCAATTGCCTAGCAATTGCCTTTAGCCAAAGTTGAAATTAAGACGATCAATTTAGATTGAAATGCTCCCTATTTTCCTATAGTAACATTGTTTTAATTATTTGGAGAACCACTCTGAAGCTTGATTTTGCTTTGCCTCTCTAGATTATATAGTCTTAAATTATCATCAACCTTAGCAAAATTCCTTGAAACTGCCAAAATATATTTGATAAATAAAAAAGGATTTTTTTTACTGAAATTCTTTTTATGAAAAAAAAGTGATACCTGCCTTTCTCCCTTTCCTATTTCCCTAGAACTAGAATTGGTAACTTTGTTGAGGACAACTGTATTGCACATATGATAATATGCTGATTGATCATAATGTAATCTGTTAACAATTTATTTAGAATTTCTTATCTTTCTACCTGTGATCTATTATAATCTACTATAGTACTTATATTCCATGTGTGATTTTCAGATTCTGCCTTCCTCTCCCCAAATTAATCAACAAGTATGTATTAAGTGTCAACTATATTCCAGATTTTCTGTTAAACAGTGAGAATTAAAAAAAAAAAAGGCACAAACCCCACAATCTTTTCCCTTGGGGAGCTCATATTCTAACACTACAAAAGTAATCATTGGGGAAAAACTAAACAGGAAAACAAATAAAATAGAAAAGCCCTCTCCATGTGCACATTTCCCCTTTCCTGAGTTAGATATGCAAAAGTACAAAATACAAACTTTGCTATCTTCCAGTATGTGCCCTATTGGATACAGTAAAGAATGAATCACTCCCTCTTTTTTTCATAAATCCTAGAATTTTGCTAAGCAGGCCATAAACCAAGAAGGGAGGTACCACAAAAGCCAATGGCAAAGTTAATATGACTTTATAATTTAAATTTTCTTTTTATAATAGGTTTAAATATTTGTATTAATTTCTGTTTACAAAATTTATAACAACACAGTCTCCCCGTCCTCAGAAAATGTACATTCTGGCATTGAAACAACATATAGATATATAGATTAAGTAAATTTTCTGTTTATGTTCTTGTGTGTACATCTACATACATGCATACATATATATTCATACATACATATACACATACATATATAACATGGATCACCTTTCCTTAAGACAACAGCATAACAATAATATGGGGAAAAGAGCAATGGTTGAAAAAAATACCTATTTAACAGATTATAACACGCAATTGAATTGTTAATCCATTAATTTATTAGATCACTTGGTATAGTGTGAAAAACTGAACTGGACACAGAAGTAAATAGGAAAGAGAATCTTGCTGTATTTGGGAATATGCAATATGTGTATCTAAATTGGACCTATAATTAAATTAAAGTAGGGAGATTTGGGGGAAGAATTCCATTCCTCAATGCCAGTCTACACATAAGTTAGAGAACTGCTCAGATCACTGATTAAGTGATTTGACAAGATCACACCGCCTTATATTGCAGAGGTGATACTTGAACCCAGGTCTTTTTCCTACCCACTAAACCGTGCTGCTTCTCTGATACAAAAACAAAATTAAGTCAATTTGGGAAAGTCTGGGCACAAACAGCTATGCAGTCACATGATCAGGGAACATATCAATAGAATGGATGAGAAGTCAATGCTACTTGGGACAATCCATTTTAGCTCTTTTTTAACAGTCATTTCTTTATATCTAACTGAAATCTGTCTCTATCATTCTCATCTAGGATAAGTAAAATCAATCACAGAATCACAAATCTATGTAGCTGGAAGAGGGTATAAAGACTATCTAATTCAACCCTATCATTTAAGTCTAATCTTCTTTTCACTTAAGAATCTGTTAAGTTATTGAAACAGCTATCAAGTGTCTCATAAGTCTTCAGTCTAAACATCCCTATTTCCTTAAATTAACTACTCTTCAGGATTCTTTTCAGTCCATGGACTATCTTGGTTCCATATCGCTGAATAAACTCTAGCATCTTTCTTAAAATCAACACAAAATTCCAGATATTGTTTATTGAGGGCAGATTGCCACAGATTTATTACAACCTTGATTCTGGACATGATGCATTTTAGAATGAAGTCTAGGACAACATTGGAGTTTTTGGTTGCCATGTCACACTAACTCTCCCCTTCCAGGTTTCTATTCATATAAATTTTTAAGTTTAGTTTCTGCCATCAATTAGTAGCTTAGGGAAAGACATATAGACTGAACCTATATTTTCATTGATAATGTGTTATTTCTTAGCTGAGGAAATTCTACCAATGAAGATTGACACCTTCTTTGACATTTATACTCATAGAGAGTTGCTCAGCACACTGAGTTTAAGTAACCAGTTCTTTGTTCATATGAAATTTTTGGTTTAATTTATGACATCATATAATAGTTTTATACATACCTACATATACACATACACACTCATATTTTCACTGAATTCATGAACAACTTTAAAAGAATTGCCTAGAGCATTAAGAGGTTAAATGACCTGCTTATTATTCCACAACCAGTATATGCCAGTTATATAGATTGACCCCATTTTTCTTTGTAAAAGCTGGGGAGGGGGTGGAGATTATGTGAAATTATCCAAGAATTATTTTTGGTTTAATTACTTTTGATTGCTGATTTATTTAACCACTGTTGACTCACAGATCAGTTAACAAAACAAAACAAAGGATGATTAAATTTTAGACAAACAAGAATTTAGTCTACCACATATATGTCTCTAGCCATAATATACTATTAATTAATCATGAAGGGATTTATAATGTCATATCAATGCCTACATTATATAGTCCCTTAAAATTTATTTACTTTCAATTTATTAACTTGTAAAGAACATAAAGAACTATATGGCTGGTCTAAGCACCAAATGACTTATAGCACTGCTTTCCAGACCTACCATGCCCTTTATAGATCATTCTGAGTATGAAATTACAGATTGGATCAATTCCTTTTCTATATTCTTTTCTTAAATACTAACTAGCTCTGGAATTTTTTTAGAGCCAGTGAAAATCATCCTCATTTAAAACAATAACACACATTTTTCTCTTATAAAACTATTTACTCTGAAATCATTTTAGAAGATATGGCTCATTAACTCTTAATTAATATGTATTTCCACTGTAACTCATAATTAAGGGGAAATAAATGAGGTCAATAAAATTTTCCTATCAAAAAAAATTCTAATTATTCTGATATATGTGTTTTTCTCTTTATACAGAAGGGATATTAAAACTAACAGAAGTTTAACAATCACTGGATATTCATATTTTTAAAATAAGTAAACAAGACAGAAATTGAGACTGGACCTGTTAGTTCCTTCTGGTGATTGTGGTAGTCCTTTATTCTCAAAGAGGACCAATTATATCAGGAATGTGATAACTTGACTTGCAAGCAGATTGGATTTAAGGGAGGCACAATTTTGCAAAGTGATCAGCCACATTCTCTTGACCAGAGTAATTGGAGTCTAGTGCCAAGACATAGTTCATAACTACTCACAGTGGCTCTAGAGGCAGCAAGTCACCTTAGCCTTTTTAAGTTAAAATCTCAGTTTGTCTGAGGGACACCCATTGAGTAATTAAAGCTAGGTAAAAATGGAGGTAAAAAAAAATGGCCTAGTTTGCCTACTAAGCCAAATCAGTAATTTCTTTTCATTTTACATTCTTAGAAAATTGCCTGAATTACTAAGAGCTTAAGAAATTTTCCAGGTAAACACAACTAATATATCCACAATGGGATTTGAACCTAGACCTTCCCAGTTCCTAATCTCATTGCTAAATAGAGGTCATGCTTCCTCTCTTAGTGAAATAAGAAAGTCTACATTATTTCAAAGATGACAGGGTAGAGCAGAAAGAGACAGAGGAAAACTCTAAGAAAATCACTAGTATCCTCTAAAGATAATCTACATAAATATGATTGACATCACTATCAGACAAAGAAAGAAACCAAAAATACTGAGGAAAAACACACAAATGAAAACAGCAAAAAATCCAAGTGATGTAGCTCTTCTGTCATCTACCTCACTGTCTGAAATCTTTTCTTAGTTACATATTTTGAATACATTAATGTATTTAATATATTAATATAGTTTCCAAAAAGCCCTTACCAACTCCCAAGGGACATCTTTGGAGCAGTGTTTTCTGTGATCTCTAGACAGAGATATACTTTAACAAATAATGGGATATAAAACAGAACGAAAAAAAAATTCAGCTTTAGGATTCAAACTTAAAAACCATGGTTTAAAACACTTACTTGATAACATCTCCTTCAAGAGCAATCACTCGTTTAATGAGCTTCTGCTGTAGGTTTTTAGGAGACCTGGAATAGAGGGATAAGGTTATACGATCAGTACTGTCTCTGATACTTTAAGAAAATGAAAAGAAATTCAACAAAGAAATAGAGTATATTGAAGTTATTAAAGAAGCCTATGCTCCCCATGACATGGCATCAATCCTAGTTAGGTCTGTGATGTTCCAAGTGATACAAAGCCACTACTAGTGTCATTCTCATTTCAAACATTTCATTGGAAGGAGCAAGTAAATGAATCTAAGCTGGGAAAGATTACAAAAATATAATATAGAGAAAAATATTTTTAAAAATTGATTGCTATTCATACTTTTAGAATGTGATATTATTGAGGATAAAGAGTTTAGTTTTTTGTGTGGGGGGAAGGAGGAAGTATTCATGCATGTTATGCTAAAAAAAGAAAGTCCTTTAAAATGGTATATTTACAGATTTCATACTTTCATTGAAAATGAAAAAAAAATAGATTCTTTGCAGGCAACATTCCTCTTCTTATAATAAAAACTTTTTACTTTTCAAAATACATGCAGATAATTTTCAATTCACCCTTGCAAAACCTTGTATTCCAAAATTTTCTCCTTCCTGCCCCCCTCCCCTTCCCCAAGGCATAGTAATCAACATGTTAAGCAACATTCTTAAGGAAACTTTAAGGAGGAAAGATTTGGATGACAATGTAAAATATGTTAAAGATGTTTTGGTTTTTTGATGTTCTAAATTTAATAGTTTAATTTGAAGTTGAGTTAGCAATCATTTAATACATGTTTATGTATTCATTCATTCAATCACTCAGGGATGGGACTTTGCACAATTGACAATTTAAAACAAGTTCTGATAAAATGTTAATATTTAATTTATTTTAATATACATAGATTTTGTTTTTCCTTTTTGGCAACTTTGCTAGTTTGCCTTCATTCAGAATAAGAAAATTACCAGTGCTCATGTAAAATTAGTATTGATTATTGTACCTTATATAAAAATTTTGTTTTTTACTTCAAAATATAAATTAAAGTGGTCTAAAAATCATTATTTTAAAATTACACTTATATAGGAAAGATCTGTTTTCTTTATCATGGGGAACTCCTGGCAAATTTATAACTAGGGCAAAGTTATCGGGACTTTGCCCTACAATAGATAATTTGGAGAATGATGACATCATCCCAGAGCATTATTGCTTTCCTCTTTCCCTGCCCCAACAAGGGAAGATTTATCTCTGATAGCCTAGCTCCTCCATTAGCAGATTAGAAAACTTGATGCTCCTAAGATAGCTACTCTTTCCTAGCAGCTATATATATCTCAGGTAAATCACCTCTCTACTCTATATGATCTATATGTTGAATTGATATTTATGCTTATAACTACTGATAATAGGGATAAATTTATGGAACTACTTGATACATATTGAAATTAAGTGAAACTCCCAGGATTTGAACCTAGGTCTTTTTAAACTCTAAAGCCAAAACTGTATTAACTCTTCTATGTTGTCTTTACATTTTCATATATTTTGATCAACTAGGTTTCTATTGAATAATCTTTGAATATCTGAATCCCATTAAAAAATACATGAAAGAAAGGCCAAAGAGATATTTCTATTTTCTCACCACAGTGTTCTAGCATCTTGCCTCTGTCCTGTTCAACAATTTTGTGAACTAAAATGAAGCCATAAAAGGAATACATATCTAAATTGTAGGTGATAAGAAACTACCACCATAGCTATTATAGTAGATGATGAAATAGGACTCTAAAAGATCTCAAGAAACTGGAAAGATACAGAGAAGCTAGCAAGACAAAATTTACAAGTGTTTGTCACCTGACTGGCATATTAACAGCCCAATTATAGAGTTGAAAAATTAGATTCATAACAATTTATGCCAAAAAAATAGGTAGGAATGCTTAATGTCTTGAAATACAGTGTAAGTCAACAGTGTGATGTTGTTGCCCAAAATGATCTTAGGAAGTCTTCCTAGAAGTGTTTACAACAGAGGTAATAACCCCACTTCATTTTCTACCATTCTCTAGTCCAGTGGAACTTGTAGCTTTACATTTGATTCTGAATGATCAGTTACATTTTGACAATATGAAGGACATCAAGAAAGAAACTGCCAGAATGAGAAGACTTGAAATCATGATTATAAGGAAAAGCTCAAGGAAGTCTAGCTGAGTTTGAAAATAAGCTATATTTTTCTCGGAGGCACTGCTAACACTTGTTTTGAAATCATTCTTCTCTCCTGCTTTTATGTTGCTGCTACCATTATAGACAACTACAAAGAAGGTTTTTTTGCTTCTCTTTTTTTGTTTTGTTTTGTTTAAATTTCTCACTTTGGACTGGTCCTGTTACTATTTTCTTAGGATATTGAGCATTGTGTTATTATACAATCTCAGGGACAAGTTGGGGGTCTGAAAGCATTCAGTGTTCCTGAAGTGATAAGATCCAGGGTAAAATCAGTTTCCTTAATGTCTTCTTTGAGTTCTGTAAGTTCCTGACCTGAGTTTGGGTTTGAGCAAGAATATATTGCTGGCCAATATCACTACTAGGTCTGTATCCCAAACAAAACAAAACAAAACAAAAAAAAAAGACCTATTTATATATATTTATAGCAGCTCTTTTTGTGATGTCAAAGAATTGGAAATTGTGGGGATGCTTATCAATTGGTGAATGGCTGAACAAAATGTGGCATATAATTGTGATGGAATACTATTGGAACTAAGAAATAATGAAAAGGGTAGTATCACAAAAATATAGGAAAATTTGTATGAACTGCAAAGTGAAGTAGGCAGAATCAGGAAAACACTGTACTATTATAATAATGATCAACTATGAAAGACTTATTTACTCTGGTCAACATAATGTTCCAAGACAGTTCCAAAGAAACATGATGGAAAATGTTAAGTCTTTTCAGAGAAAGAACTCATGAACTTTGCATGCAGATGAAAACATACTTTAAAAAAATTCTTTATTTTTCTTGTTTTGTGTGTGTTTGTATTTTCTTTTGCAATATGATTAATATGGAAGTATGTTTTACATGACTTTACATGCTTAATAGATATTAAATCCTTGCTTTCTCACAGAGGAGGAAAAAGCAGGAGGGATGGACAAAATTTAGAATTCAAAATTTTTAAATGAATGTTAATTTTTCTTGCATGTAATTTAAAAATATTAATGATTTTGCTTAAAAGAATATATTGGTGCTGAATTCAACTTCTATCAGCCAGATAGAAAACTCTTTATTTTAGTGACAGCCGCATAGGCTTCCTTTAGATATGAGATTCTGATTTATCCTCTTCAGACTGCTAACTGCTGGAAGTGAGAGACAACTTTGAGACTGAGATCTGAATAACACTACTTCTTTTGCCTTCTGAATTCCTCATTTCTCTATATACAGCCCAAAACTTTAAGAATGTTATTCTTTTATGTGAGACCTTCTTTTACTTTCTCCTGTAGATCTATAATCTGTAAATGGGTAGTTGGTAACAGAGCTGCTAGTGGAATCCATCTCTCTCATAGCTCCTTGATATGAGTCTGGGATCTCTTTTTGCCATGATTCACAACTTCTCCACAAGTGCTATGGTGATCTCCCAAGGCTTTGCTTTGACCTCAACTCATACCTAATGTTCACCAACCTCCTGGTCTCTTTCCCTAAACCAAGCACAAATGGGCAAATGTGCCACTGGGATTTAAAGATTTAATCTGGTTCATTTTTGAGATCTGTTGAGAAAAGATTTTGTGCAAAAAAGATCATAGCAGACTCATATTTTGACTCTGCAACAATGATTATGCTTCAAATCTGAATTCTAGGGTTGTTTTTTTAATTGTAATTTGATTTATAACATTAATTTTTTCCTGAAGTCTAAATTCTCTTCCTCCCACCAGCTCATCCTGGACCCACTGAGAAGGCAAGCAATATGATACTAATTATATATTCAAAGTCATGCAAAACATAAGGATATTTTTTTTTCAATTTTTTATTATTTACTTATTTTGACATTCCTTTTTAAAATAAATTTTGAGTTCTAAATTCTCTCCCTGATTCCAGCCCCTTCCTTACCCACTAAAAAGGCAAGCAATATGGTGTCAATTATGCATGTATAATAATGCAAAACATTCAATATTAGATATTGCCAAAAAAAGTTTAAAGATAGAAAAATCATACTTTAGTTTTCATTCCGAGTATATCAGCCCTCTCTTTGGAAGTGGAAAACTATATACTTTTTATCATCTTTGGAATTATCTTAGATCACTGTATTGATCAGAGTATTTAAGTCTTTCTTAGCTATTCATTTTTAGAATATTCTGTTACTATGTATAACAACTACAGGTTCTACCCCTTTTAGTCTACATGAATGTAGGATTTTCTGAAACAAGCAGCTTTATTCCTTATACCATAAAATATCCCATCACGACATACCACTACTTGTTTAGCAGTTCTCCAACTGATGAATATCTCCTTAATTTCTAATTCTTTGCCACCACAAAAAGAGTGACTATAAATATTTTTTATAAATATAGATCATTTTCTTTTTTCTTTGATATCCTTGGGATAAAGTTCCAAAGCTGCTATTATTGGGTCAGAGAGTATGGAAAGTATAACCCCTTGGGTATAACTCCATTTTCTTTTTTCTTTGATGTCCTTGGGATAAAGTTCCAAAGCTGTTATTACTGGGTCAGAGAGTATGGAAAGTATAACCCCTTGGGTATAACTCCAAATTCTTCTCCTGAATTGCTAGAACAACCCACAACTCCAGGAATGATGCATTGGTGAACCCATTTTCTTATAACCCCTTTAGCATTTGATATTTCTGATGTGTATAAGATGGTATCTCAGAGTTATTTTAATTTGCATTTCTCTAAGAAATAGTGCTTTAGGGAAACAAGGCACCTCGAGGAACTCTAGCACTTGTAACTTCATGGTAAAGGGGACACTTCCTGGGTAGAAACCAGAGCACAGACCAGGACAGTAGTGGCCACCTCTCCCCACCTCCCATCCACTTGGGATGAAAACTTGCAGATGTCAAGAACTAGTTCCAAAAACAGCAGGGAAAAAAAAGCCTGAAACTTGAAACAGTGCTTCCCACCATCAGGTGAGAAGAGTCCAAGTTTAATATAAAGTTTAATCCAGTCTGCTATCTGCTGCCACTTTAAGGGAGAGTTCATTCCATTCACATTCACAGTTAAAATAACTAATTCTGTATTTCCTGCCATCTTATTTACCCTAGCTTATGCTTTTCTCTTTCTTATCCCCTTTCCCTCCTCCCTGCTATTTTGCTTTTGATAACCACTTCCCTCAAACAATCCTTCCCCTTTAGAGCCCTCCCCCCCCTTTTTCCCCCTTTCCCTCCTGTTTCCTTATAAGTACGTCTATTATTCCCTCTGAGCGAAATCTGATGAGATGGAGATTAACCAAATTCTCATTCCCCTCCCTTTTTTTCCCTCAATCGTTATAGGTTTTCTTTGCCTCTAAATGTTATGTAATTTTCCTTATTTTACCTCCTTTTCCTCTTCTTCCAGTGTTATCCCTTTTCTACCTCTAATTTCTTTTTCAGTTTATCATATAATAATCATAAAATCACAATAATCATATCATAATAATCATAAAATCACAGTAATCATATCATAATCATAATGTAATAATAGATTCATAAAATCAACCCTCATTCTATAAGTATCTATAACATAAATATAGTTCTCAAGAGCTTTTTTTTTCCTTGTTACCTTTTATGTTTCTCTTTTATTTGTTTCTCTTAATGAACTCTCTACACTCTCCAGTCTATTATCCACTCATATGTGAATAAGATAATCTTAAAGTGCATACCTGAGTATGTAACCCTCCTGATCAGTAAATTCTTGTGACTATTATCTTTAGGATCAAATACAAACTCTTTTTTTTTTGGAATTTAAAATTTCTCCCAATCAGGTTTCAGTATATCTCTCTATCCTTATTTTGCAGTAATACCTTGTAGTATTTTGTAGTAATACCTCATATGTCTTTCTTTTCTTGAAGTCCTATATTCACAGACAATTAGACTCAATCTTATGTTATTTGAGTATGCAGTTTTTTGCCTTTAGGAACACATTATATTATCTTCTCTGATTTCTCATGACTATAGAATAATCTTGAACTATGATACATTACATATAAGGGACTATATGCTTTCTACTTACCAGATTGCTAAAATTTAAATCATTTAACCATATCCCTTGTGGTTGCAGAACCTTCTATTTCTGTTCACTAGTAGCAATCAGTGGAATCCATCAATCAATGCTTTTTTGGGTCTCTATTACAAAAAAGCTGGACAACTTAATTATATCTTTTCCTGAACTATAATGTTAAGTGTGTATTTTTAAAATATACTTTTAATATTCTTCTGGAAATTTACGATCTTTGCAAATCTGTCTCCAAGGTCAATTTCTTGGGCTTATATAGAATTAATTTTTTGGTTTCTTTGTTTGTTTTTCTAAAACAGTGCTTCCCTGGGTCTTACTCTAAATCTCAAAAGACTTAAGTACTAGAAGTCAGTATATTCAAATGCCATAATAGAGATAGGAATACATGCTATATATCCTAACTAATTGACTTAAAGACTATTAGAGCATTGGTCTTTAAAAGTAATTTAGTCTAACCCCTTCATTTTACAGAGCCTACCTCATTGAAATTATTTGCTTAAGGCAATACAGTCAACTTGTATCATATTCAGAACTAGAAATCAGCCAGCCTGACTAGCACTCAAATGTCTTAACAATATTACATGCCCCCACTCCACTTACCCTTCCTGCTCCTTGTGTAATTTGCTGCCATGATTTCTCTATTAATAAGGAAAAAAAAAATGTCATCACTATGACTGCTTCCCTAGGTCATCAAATGTGAAATCAATTCCCCAAGTGACTATACTGGAATTACAAGCCTTGGGCATACTATAAATGACATAAGGCCACAAGTTGAGGGAAGAAAGGTTTCTCAAACCTTTATAATTTTATACTCCTTCCTGCCTCTCTTGTCTCTGACTTTGTCTCTGTCTCACTGTCTCTGATTCTCTGTCCCACTCTCTGTCTCTGACTGTCTCTATTTCTCTCTGTGTATATCCTTCTCTGTATGTCTCCCTTTCTCTGTCTCTCTGTTTCTCTGTCTCTTTGTGTGTGTTTGCCTCTCTCTGTTTCTGTCTCCCTTTATTCCTGTCTCTATTTTTCTGTGTCTCTGTCTCCTTCCTCCCGCTCTATCTCTCTGTGTCCCTTTGTGTGTCTCTCTCTTTTCCTCCCTTCTTTTTTTCCACCTTCCCTCCATTCCTTTTTCTTTCTTTTCTCTCCTTTACTAATTCTGTATATATTCATGTATGAGATATATTAAAGTAATTATAATTTCATTACTATACATTAGTGCCTCATGGTTAAAAATGTTTTTTTGGTAAATGTGAATATTATCTCATTTGATCTTTACAATAATCCAGTGAAATACATAGTTTACCAAAATAATAATAACAAATGATAATTTTAAGGATTTTTATTAATTGATGACAAAAGAAATTAACAATTTTTACAATAACAAGATACTATAAAAACAAACAAGCAAAGAACTTTGAAAGCTCTGATGACTCTGCTGAACTCAATGATCATTTATACTTCCAAAGCACCAATGATGAAACATGTTATTCTTTCCAGAAAGGTTTTTTAGGGTACAAATTTTAGGGTACAAAATGACATAAATAGAGAAAAGAGTCAAGATGGCAGAGAGTAGACAGGACTTTGGCTGATTTTTTCCTATTTCCCTCAAAATCAACATCAGATGAAGTCCGTTAACTGATTTTGCAATAACAGAACCAATAAATATTTGGAGCGTAACAAATTTTCAACAGAAGACATGCTGGAAGAACTTCAGGAAAGAACTGTCTCAATTGGGCAAGGGCAGACACAGCCCAGCAAAACACAGTGCAAAGGGATTCAGGATGGGGAAGCCTTGTATGGGGAATCTAGTGGGAGGCTCTTAGCCAAAAGTTGGCTACTCTGTTCTGGTTCAGAAGTCAGTGAGCCCTCCAAGGCAACTACAGAAGGAAAATAATCATCTACTGCATTCTAACACAACAGGGAGGATTTGGCCAGGCCCATTCAGCACAGAGAGGAAGCCTGCAGCACCACTGGCCCTAAGTCAGTGTAAGAGGATGCTGCAGACAATTTCCCCTGAGCCTTAGGAACAGACTTCAAACTTTTAAAAAATGAACAAAAAAGCAAAAAGAGCTCTGACCACAGATAGCTATTATGGAGAAAGGGAAGAACAGACCTCAAACTTTTAAAATGATAAAGAAAAAATGTCTCCAAATGAAGGGGGATATGAGCTGGTCTCCAATTCAAAAGGTTCTCTTGGAAGAATTTAAAAAATCTTAAAAGAGAGTTAGAAGAAAAATGGGGAAAGGAAATGAAAGCTTTGCAGGAGAGTTTGGAAAAGGAAACACAGAAATTGATTAAAGAAAAGAATTGCCTAAAAATACATTTTGTGAAATAGAAAAAAATATATATACTGAAGAAAACCACTTATTTTTTTTTTAATAAAGCTTTTTATTTGCAAAACATATGCACGGGTAATTTTTCATCATTGATCCCTGCAGAGCTTTCTGTTACAAACTTTTCCTTTCTTCCCCCCCACTCCCTCCCCTAGAGGGCAGGAAGTCTAATACATGATAATTATGTTAAAATACTTAACAAATCAAATATGTATGTACATATTTATACAGTTATCTTGCTGTACAAGAAAAAATGGATCTATAAGAAAAAAAAATCTGAGAAGGAAAACAAAATGTAAGCAAACATCCATAGAAATCTAGCGTGAAAATGCTATGTTGTGGTCCACCCTCAGATCCCACAGGCCTCTCTCTGGGTGTATATGGCTTTCTTCATCACTGAACAACTGGAACTGGTTTGAAACATTTCATTGATGAAGAGAGCCATGTCCATCAGAACTGATCATCATATAGTCTTCTTGTTGCCATGTATAATGATCTCCTAGTTCTGCTCATTTCACTCAGCATCAGTTCATGCAAGTCTCTCCAGGACTCTCTGAAATCATCCTGCTGGTTGTTTCTGACAAAAAAATAATAGTCCATAACATTAATATATCATAATTTATTCAGCCATTCTTCAATTGATGGGCATCCTTCAGTTTCCAGTTTCTAGCCACTGCAAAAAGGGCTACCACAATCATTTTTGCACATGTGAGACCCTTTCCCTCCTTTAAGATCTCTTTGGGATATAGGCCCAGTAGAAACACTGCTGGGCAAAGGGTATGCATGGTTTGATAACTTTTTGAGCATAGCTCCAAATTGCTCTCTAGAATGGTTGGATCTGTTCACAGCTCCACCAACAATGCATCAGTGTCCCAGTCTTCCCACATCCCCTCCAACATTCATCATTATCTTTTCCTATCATTTTAGCCAATCTGACAGGTGTGTAGTGGTATCTCAGAGTTGTCTTAATTTGCATTTCTCTAATCAATAGTGATTTGGAGCACCTTTTCATATGACTGGAAATAATAGTTTTAATTTCATCATCTGAAAATTACCTGTTCATATTCTTTGACCATTTATCTATTGGAGAGTGGCTTGAATTCTTATAAATATGAGTCAATTCTCTATATATTTTAGAAATGAGGCTTTTGTCAGAACCCTTAAATGTAAAGATGATTTCCCAATTTATTGCTTCCTTTCTGATCTTGTCTGCATTAGTTTTGTTTGTACAAAAACTTTTAAACTTAATATAGTCAAAATTATCTATCTGGTGTTCAATTAAGAGTTCCAGTTCTTCTTTGGACACAAATTCCTTCCTTCTCCACAGGTCTCAGAGGTAAACTATCCTATGTTCCTCTAATTTGCTTATAATATCACTCTTTATGTCTAAATCATGAACCCATTTAGATTTTATCTTGGTATGTGGTGTTAGATGTGGGTCAAGCCCTAATTTCTTCCACACTAGTTTCCAATTTTTCCAGCAGTTTTTGTCAAATAGTGAGTACTTATCCCAGAAGCTAGGGTCTTTGGGTTTCTCAAAGACTAAATTGCTATAGTTATTGCCTACTTTGTCCTGTGATTCTATCCTATGCCACTGATCGACTACTCTATTTCTTAGCCTGTACCAAATGGTTTTGATAACTGCTGCTTTATAATATAGTTTTAGATCTGGTACAGCAAGGCCACCTTCATCAGAATTTTTTTTTCATTAATTCCCTTGAAATTCTTGACCTTTTGTTCTTCCAGATGAACTTTGTTACTATTTTAAGAAAACCACTTCTTTAAAAAAAAAATTGATTTGATGAAATGGAAAAAGGAAACAACTGCTTGAAAAGGAAAAAAAAATTCTATGAATAAAATAACTCCTTTAAAAGTTTAATTGGCCAAATGCAAAAGAAGGTAAAAAAGCTAAGTGAAGAAAATAATTTGCTGAAAATCAGAATTGGACAAATGGAAGTGAATAACTCAATGAGATATCAAGAATCAGGCAAAACCAAAAAAATGAAACAGAAGAAAATGTAAAATGCATGACTAAAAAACAACTGATCTGGAAAACAGATTCAGAAGAGACAATCTAGGAATTATTAGACTATCTGAAAATCACCATGAAAAAAAGAGCTTGCACAACATCTTTCAAGAAATCATCAAGGATATCCTAAAACCAGAGGGTAAAATAGCCATTAAAATAATCTACTGATTATCTCCTGAAAGAGACCCCAATATGAAAACTCCAAGGAATATCATAGCTAAATTTCAGAATTATCAGATCAAGGAGAAAATGCTGCAAGCAGCCAGAAACTCAGTACCAAGCAGCTTCCACTGTAAAAGACTGAAGAGCCTGGAATATGATATAGCAATAATTTCATCCAAGAGAATGACAATAATGAGACAACATACCAAAATTTATGGGATGCAGCCAAACATATATTAGGGGAAATTTTATATCTCTAGATGCTTAATTGAATAAAAATAAAGAAAGATAAAATCAATGAACTGGGCATATAGCTAATAAAAGCTAGAAAAATTACAAATTAAAAACCCCAATTAGTTACCAAATTTGAAATTCTGAAAATAAAAGGAGAGATTAATAAAATATAAAGAAATTTATTGAACTAATAAAGAAAACTAAAAGTTAACTTGATTAGAAAAAGAAAAGAAAAGCAAATTACCAGTATTAAAAATGATGTGGGGGAAAAGGAAATTAAAGCAACAATTAGAATCTATTTTGTCCAACAGTATGCCAAGAAATCTGTTAATCTAAGTGAAATGGATGAAAATCTACAAAAATATAGATTGCTCAGATTAACAGAGATGGAAATAAATTAGCTAAATAGTCTAACTTTAGAAAAAGAAATTGAACAATCTATTAATCAGTTCCCTAAGAAAAATATCTCCAGGACCAGATGGATTTGCAAGTGAATTCTACCAAAGATTTAAAGAACAATTAATTCCAATGCTATACAAACTATTTAGAAAAATAGGAAAAGAAGAAGTCCTACCAAATTCCTTTTGTGACATAGATGTGGTGTTGATACCTGAATCAGGTAAGGTCAAAATATAGAAAGAAAATTACAGACGAATAACCCTAATGAATATTGATGCACAAATCTTAAAATATTAGCAAAGAGATTATAGCAAAATATCACCTGGATAATAAATACATTATGACTAAGAAGAATTTATACCAGGAATGGAGGGCTAATTTAATATTGGAAAACTAATAACACAATTGATTATATCAATAACCAAACTAACAGAAATTACATGATTATTTCAATAAATGCAGAAAAAAGCATTTGGCAAAATTCAATACCAATTCCTATATAAAACTCTAGAGAGCATAGAAATAAATGGATTGTTCCTTAAAAAGATAAGTAGCATCTATCTAATTTTTTTTAAATCATATGTAATGGGGATAAACTAGAAGTATTCCAAAACTCAGGGGTGAAGCAAGGTTGCCCACTATCACCATTACTATTCAATATTTTATTAGAAATGTCAGCTTTAGCAATAAGAGAAAGAAAAAAAATCAAAATAATTAGAGGAGGCAATGGGGAAAACAAATTGTCACTCTGCTGATGATATGATGGTATACTTAGAAAATCCTAGAGAATAAAATAAAAAAAAAAACCTATTAGCAACAATAACTTTAGCAAAGTTGTAGGATAGAAAGTAAATTCACATAAATCATTAGCATTTCTATATGTTACCAATGAAGCCCAGTAGCAAGAGCAATAAAGAGAAATTACATTTAAAATAACTGTAGATAATATAAAATATTTTTGGGTCTACCTGCCAAGACAAAGCCAGGGACTATATGAACACAATTACAAAATATTTTTGACACAAATAAAGTTATATGTAAACAATTGGAAGAATATCAAGCGTTTATGGGTAGGCTGAGTTGAGAATAAACATGACAATCTTATCTAAATTAATCTTCTTATTCAGTGCCATACCAATCAAACTGCCAGGAAATTACTTTATAGAACTAGAAGAAATGTCAAAATTTATCTGGAAGAACAAAAGGTCAAGAATTTTTTTTTTTCTTCTGAGGCAATTGACTTGCCCAGAGTCACACAGCTAGGAAGTGTTAAGTTTCTGAGACCATCTTTGAACTCAGGTCCTCCAGACTTCAGGGTTGGTGCTCTATTCTCTGTGCCACTGCACCCCCTAGCTGCCCCAAAAGGTCAAGTATTTCAAGGGAATTAATGGAAAAAAGGAGGCTTAACTGTACAAGACCTGAAACTATATTTTAAGGTGGTCATCAAAACTGTTTGGACTGGCTAAGAAACAGAGTAGCGAATTAATGGAATAGCTTATGTTGACAAGACACAATAGTCAATGATTATAGTAATCTAGTGTTTGATAAACCCAAAGACTCCAGCTTCTGGAATAATTCACTGTTTGACAAAAAAAAAAAAAAAATTGTTGGAGACATTGGAAACTTGCATGCCAGAAACTAGGCACTGACCAATACCTAACACTCTTTCCCAAGATCATGTTGAAATAGGTTCATGATTTTCACATAAAGGGTGATACTACAAGCCAATTAGGAGACCAAGAGATAGCCTATCTATCAGATCTATGGAGAAGGAAGGAATTTATGTCCAAAGAATAACTAGAGAACATTATGAAATGCAAAATGGATAATTTTGATTATATTAAATTAAAAACTTTTGTGCAAACAAAACCAATGCAGCCAAGAATAGAAGGGAAGCAAAAACAATTCAGAAAAAAATTTATATCCAAAGGCTCTGATAAAGTCTTCATTTCTAAAGTTATATAGAAAGAATTAAATCAAATTCATAAGGATACAAGCCATTCTCCAACTGATAACTGGTCAAAGGGTATGAAGAGACAAATTTCAGATGAAAAAATTAAAACCATTTTCTGTTTTATGAAAAAATGCTCTAAACAAATACTGTTTAGAGAAATGCAAATTAAGATAACTCTGCAGTACCACTACACAACTCGAAGATTGTCTAGAAGATAATGATAAATGTTGTAATTAAAGAAGATGTAATTAAACTGGGACACTAATGCATTGCTAATGGACTTGTGAGAGAACAGTTTGGAACTATTACCAAAGGGTTATCAAACTGTGCATAGCCTTTGATCCATCAGTGTCTTTACTGGGTCTGCATCCCAAAGAGATCATAAAAAGGAAAAAAAAAAAAAAAAAAAAACATGTGCAGACAAGTTGATAGCATTCCTTTGTGTAGTGGCAAGGAATTGGAAACTGAGTAAATGCTCAAAAGTTGGGGAATAAGTTATGGTATATGAATGTAATGTAATATTATGGCTCTATAAGAAATAATCAGTAGGATTATTTCAGAAAATCTGGATAGACTTACATGAACTAATGCTAAGTGAAGAAAGTAGAACCAAGAGAACATTGTACACAACAGCTACAAGTTTATGTGATGATCAGCTCTAATGAACTTAACCCTTTTCAACTATGAGATGATTCAGATCAGTTCCAATATACTTGTGATAGAAAGAATCATCTGCATCCAGAAAGAGGATTGTGGGACTGAATATGGATCACAAAATTCTATTTTCACTTTTTTTTTTTTGTTATTGTTTGGTTGCTATTTTTTCTCACTTTTCATTTAGTCTGATTTTTTTATGCAACATGATTAAAGTGGAAATATGTTTAAGCTATTTTAAATTAATTTTATTAAATTTAATTAATTAAATTAAATTAAATTACTTGCTGTTTTGGGGAGAGGGTAGGTGGAAGGGAGGGAGAACATTTGGAACACAAGATTGTGCAAAGATGAATATTAAAAAATAATTTTGGATGTATTTTAAAAATAAATTGCCATTATTAAAACTTTTAAAATATGACCATGTATATATTCATATACATACACGCACGCGCGTGTGTGTGTGTGTGTGTATATTGGACTAACAAGATAAGGCTTTGCATGTCTTGGTCTCTTATCTACCATTTAAAAGCATTAAAAATGTCATTGTTAAAATAAGCATGTCAACTAAAATAGTATATAATTAAATTTATTACTATATTCCTATTAATTAGCAAATTGGCTAATTGTCTTTCTCTGAAGGGAATAAATGGCATTACTAAGTTGGAGCCAAATGGGAGTGTGTTTGACTTTGGTTAATCACACCATTACGAGCTCAGAAAACTCTACCACAGTTTAGACATAAAAAAATCATTTGGGATAGAAATATCTCTAAATTGATGTATCTCATGTTTTTGTTTTTTGAGCTACTGCAAATCTGCTTCCCCCATGGAAGACAGTGCCTTCTTTGAGGCAGGCACACCATGCTGGGCCATTCTTTGCCAGTGTCTCTTATTGCACATAACCAATTCCAACGGTTGTCAGAGAGATATTGAGAATGTCCTTGTATTGCCTCTTTTGAGCAGTATGCAAGCTCCTGACTTGTGTGACTTCTCTATAAAATAATGTTTTAGACAATCATTTGTTTGGCATTCAAACAATTTGATCAGTTCTTTAGAGTTGCACTTTCTGTAGGAGAGTATGAATGCTTGGCAGGTTAGCTTGTGAATAGACTTCATTGTCTAATACCTCATCTTGTGATCTTCAGAATCTTCCCAAGACAATTCAAATGGAAGCAATTAAATTTCCTGGCATGGCATTGGTACACTGTCCAGGTTTCACAGGCATACAATGATGAGGTCAGCTGTGAAAATGTGTATGTCAAACTGCATCATCTATGTGTATGTCCTGGAAAGTATATTGCCAAGGTATGTGAACTTATCCACACTATTCAAAATTTCTCCATTTGCTCTAAGCTATGATTTCATATATGGATGGTGTGATCTGCCTGTTAGATAATCTCTTACACCTTGGTCTTACTTATTAGGCCAAATTTAGCACAAGCAGCTGAGGATTTATCCATACTTAGATGGATCTTAGCTTTAGAGACTACATTGAGTTCATTGAGTGCATCTGAGAACAAAAAATGTCATGCACTAACTGTTCTTTCACTATAGTTTTCCCCTGTATTCTTTTCAAATTAATTTAACAAGTGCAGCAACTGATCTTGATTCCATTTCTTTTTTTAATTAATTTATTTGCTTGTTTGTTTATTTTTAACACACTGCTTTATGAATCATATTGGGAGAGAAAAATCAGAGCAAAAGGGAAATATCATTGGAGAGAGAAAAAAAAAGAAAAAAGAAATGAACATATCATGTATTGCTATATATTCAGTCTCCTTAGTCCTTTCCTGGATGCAGATAGCATTTTCTGTCCAAAGTCTATTGGGATTGATTTGAATACTGAAGCACTGCAAAGAATCAGCTCTTGTTTAACTCAGCCTAAGTTTATGCAAGTCTTTCCAGGCCTTTCTGAAATCAGCTTGTTCACCATTTTTTTTAATAAAAATAATATTCCATTGTCTTCATATACTACAACTTATTCAGTCATTCCCCAATTGATGGGCATCTACTAATTTTTCATTTCTTTGCTACTACAAAAAGAGCTGCTATAAACATTTTTGCATATGTAGGTCTTTTTCTCTCTTTGACCAAGCTTGGTCAAAGGGTATGCATGGTTTTAGAGCCCTTTGGGCATAGTTCCAGATTTCTCTCCAGAATGGTTGGATCAGTTCACAACTCCACTAATAATGCATTAGTGTCCCAGTTTTCCCACATCTGCTCCAACATTCATTATTAACTTTTCCTATCATTTTAGCAAATCTGAGAAGTGTGAGGTGGTACCTCAAAGTTGTCTTAATTTATCTTTCTCTAATCAATAGTTATTCAGAACATTTTTTCACATGACTATAGATGGCTTTAACTTTATCATCTGAAAATTGTTCATATTCTTTAACCACTTATCAATTGGGGAATGACTTTTATTCTTATAAATTTGACACAGTTCTTTATATATTTTAGAAATGAGATCTTTATCAGAAACACTGGCTATAAAAACTTTTTTCTCCAGCTTTGTATTTCCCTTTTAATCTTGTTTCTGTTGATTTTGTTTGTGCAAAACCTTTTTAATTTAATGTAATCCCAATTGTCCATTTTGCCTTTCATAATGTTCTCTAGTTCTTCTTTGGTGATAAATTCCTCCCTCCTCCAAATATCTGATAGGTAAATTATCCCTTGCTTCTCTAATTTGCTTATGGTATCACTATGCCCAAATCTCTTGGAACTAGGACAGAGTAGCCAATGCTGCTGTATTTTGGTTAAAAATTTCCCACTATATTGCCAGCACAGCTATCTTCTCTGCCCTGGACCTTGCTGTTCTGTCCCTACGCTAATCCAAGTCTCCTCCTGTCCAGTCAAGACAGACCTTTCCTAAAGTCCTTGCAAGATATCTTCTGCTGGAAATTTGTTATTCAAATGTTTGTGGGTTTTGTCACTCCAAAATCTTTTCAGAGATTCGATCCAGTGTTGATTCTGAGGGAAGACAGGAAAAAGCTAGGCAAAAGCCTCTCTACTCTCTGCCATCTTGGCTCTACCCAAGCATCTACAATTTTGATAAAATTTACTATTCAACCAAATTTTGACATAATTTTCCACAAGTCCCCACAACTAAGAGTATCAAAGGCCTCAGTCAGAGCAACAAACTGTGTACAAATGTTTGTTCTACTCCTGGCATTTCTCCTGTTGATAAACAGCAAACACTCTATCAACCATTCTCCATCCCTCTCTGAAGTCACACTGGTTCTCTTCCAGGTCAAGTATCAGCCTATTAAGGAAGACTGGCAAAAATCTCAACAGCAGTGAATTAAGACCCTGCTGTGATTGTCACAGGACAATTTCCTTTATAGAGATGGGAAATGAGGGAGTAATTGAATGGCTAGGGTATGGCCTCCTCTTGTCATATAACCTACAAAATTTCTGTCAACTTTCATTTGGGTAGTAGACCTCCTGCCTTGTAAATCTCAGCTGAAATAGAACCAGCTTTGCTTATATGTTTGCTTATAAATATATAAGCTTATATGCTTATTTATTTGCTTATATGCTTATATGCCACATGGGGGAAGTCTAATCACATTAAAAACCTATTCTTCAGCTAAAAGTTTGGCTGGAAATTAATTTCAACCTGAAATATACAATGATATCAGCACTGATTGATGATCTGTAACACTATGAAAGTGCTCAACCTCTTTCTCCAAGATCATATCCTAATCACTAATCAATGTGACTCCATCAATGCTGAGAAATTGAAATGCATTACATGTCTTTGGCCCATAATTAGCCATCAGGGGTATCATAACAGTTCTTTAGATTGTTACTATCAGTGTATAGCTGAATTTCATTTGCATTCTTACTTATCCAAGAATCTTGAATCTCTTTAAGCTTCATTTGTACTTTAATTTTGATCAAGTTAATTTCTATCTTCTTAGAAAAAGTTGAACTATTGGGATAGCAAACCTTGATGAGTTCTCATTTTTCATTTATCAGTTTTTGAATTTCTCCATCATTTTTGTTAAACCAATCATGATGTTTACAATACATGATGTTCTGGCCCAGATGAATAAATGCAGTGGTACACCAAAGCTCTGAAAACCACCCACTCTTTTTCTGTTGCACTTTGGCCAACTATGCATTGACTTTATTTTCCCTTCAAGTTAGCAAAAAACTGTTCCCCCTCTGAGAAATACATTAAGGCTTCTGGTAGTTCTCTTTCCTTGTGCCCTCTGCTTTTATTGAATGCAAATATTTAGTTTGAAGAGGATAAGTCTGTGATCAGTGCTGTACTCTGGGCCACACATCATCTTCATCATTTTCACATCCTACTTGTCTCTTCTTACAATGACATAGTCTACTAAATGCCAATATTTGTTGAGAGGATGCAACAATGAAATTTTATTGTTACTAATAAGTTTTCAGTAATAAGTGATCATTGCTATTTCTGACTCCATTCCTCCCAAGGACTCCCTTGCCATAACTGGCAGTCTGTACATACTTTTGAATTAAAGTTACCCAGAATTATAAACTTGTCCTCTTATGGCTCTTATGGCATCAAGAGGCTCTATGTCCTCATGATGAAGGTCTTCCTAAAGTTTGTCTTTGACTTCTTCAGTCATTCATAGGAGGAGCATATGCATTAATGATGGTGACATGGTACTTTCCTGCAAGTAGCAATATTCACTCTTTTTCATTGAGATATAACTTTGTTGACTATATTAATTTTAATTGCAAAACCTATACCAGTTTCACTGTGGCCACCCTAGGGAAACATGCAATAAATTCAGACTTTTGTAAGCTGACCTTCAGTTGTCAGCCTTGTTTCAATGAGGGCTGCTATTTGAATGCAGTACCTGCTGAAATTCTTTTGCAATAAGAACTTTCATTTTTCAGGCTTATTGGATTTTGCATGATCTACTGGATTTTTCATTGTCTACTAAATTCACACCTTCTGTGTACTGATGGTGAATGGAATCTTCTTTGTGATTTTTTTTTTTTTGAAATTTGTGTATGTGTGTTTCAAACACAATAGGATTCCTGCTTGCACAGTAAGCAGGCCAGAATTTAATTAAGCAGACAAATTTTAGGTCTTTTCTACCTTCTTTATCATGCCAGGAGGTGAATATTATGATCCTTAAAAAAGATTCTCAGACACTCAAGGGACTGCCAAATTTCATTGCTGCTTCTAATGAGAAAATGACTGTATTTCCTGGACTGCCTGTGTATGGGGTTATGACTATATCTCCCAATGTATCTGTACCTGTTGTTTTATCACTTACCTGTCACTGCAGGAATTTGAGATAGATAAATTGGCAAAATGCCATGGGTGATTAATGTAAAAATTGGATTTACATATGGTATAGTTGCAGAAAATCACTGTCTTCACTCTCTCTTCTGAATCATCAAAGACCAACGGGAAGGCAAAGTCAAAATTATTGTTGATATCTCAGGATATGTCTGACCAGCCTTGAAGTACTCCATCAGGGCAGCTTCAGCCATCTTCTTGACTGTGGCAACACATAGTTTTCATCCACTCATTCTATCAGCAGAAGTCTTCACATGCTTGGGGTAGATACCCCCCTAGCTTACCAACAGGTTTGAGACTCCTCAATTGCCCTTAACCTAATTTAGCCCATTTGCTAAAATGGTTTTCAAGGGTGTGTCCACTGCACATGTTGTAATTTCTTGGTAAAAACTGGTAAGAGTTGGGTGAATCAGACAAACACAAAGGGGAAAAGTGATTCTGAAAATGAATTAGCAGCCTTCACACCATCCCTGAATACATCCCATACCCAAATCAGGTAATTAGATTAGCTTATATCCATCTTCTAAGACACAAGGATCTTGAAATTAAAGGAAGCACTCTTAAAGAATTATATAAATGTGGTATATTATTGATGTTGGTATGAACAATAGTTTCTTTTAGCAAAAGGGAATTGGAATGAGAAGATTAGAAAAGCATGAAAATGAAAAGCTATGAGTTGTTAGAAGGCATCAGTGGGAGCTCACGGGAGGTACTTTGGTGGGGTGATAAAAAAGACAGATTGCAATTTCCCAGTCTTTTCCACTTATCATTTATTAAAAATCAATAGACTGGGGCAGCTAAGTGGCACAGTGGATAGAGCACCAGCCCTAAAGTTAGGAGGACCTGAGTTCAAATCTGGCCTCAGACACTTAATACTTCCTAGCTGTGTGACCCTGGGCAAGTCACTTAAACCCAATTGCCTGAGGGAAAAAAAGACAGGCAAATCTTTTGAAAAAAAAGAAAATTTAAAACCTTGTGAATATAAAGAATTTGTTTTATTTATTTATCTATTCATCTATCTAATGAATTCTACCTTAATGTTTATGACTAGAAGATATGAGGGTAGACATAAATTGTTGAAGTAAAAAAATAGCCCTAACCATTATATTATCCAAGTAACACATTTATGAGTATTCTTCAGTACATGTGAAATGTCTTAGTTGCCTGAATTCATTTTCTCCCATCTTACATTTTTGTGGAGCTGATAAAGACTTTATAAAAGTAAGCATGGGAAAACATGCAGAATATAAACTATTCTAGTTCTTACCTGCACCAACACTATTGAACTTATTTTTTTTTAAATAATGTGCTATTTTTGAGGCTGAGGTGACAATAACTGCACATAATTTGTTCATTTGAAAATATTAACTTCCTTCTTATAATGGCAGTCTGGATAACATTCACAATTTACCTTCAGGAAAAAAAAAATAAGGTTTGGGATCTTACAAAACCATTTGCAGCTTGTCACCTTACAAGGCAACATTGCCTTTTACTTGCTCATCTTGAGAGCCATTTATTTACTATCAATTGCTAAGCCAGGATGAAACATATTTATTGGAATTTGTGTGTGATTTACACTTTAAGAGTTGACAACATGTCACTGTTTTAATGCTGCTCTGAGCTTTTTAAAAACTACTTAGTACTAAATTTAAATTTATGACACACAGATTGTTGCTATTATGACTGGAAAGAAGGATCTTGTAGACTGGGGTTGGAAGAAAGGCTCTCCCTCACTTTTACTGTATGCACTAGCTTGTTTTTTCTTATTATTATGGTCATTCTTTCTATTTTGGACTCATACAGATTTTGAGAAAAGCCAAAAGGTTCTGAGAAAGTAGGTTTTGCAAGGGTTTAGAGAAAACTTCTTTTCTTTCTGGTCAGGTTAGATAGCCAAATCAATTGATCAATCAATAAACATTTATAATATACTTACTAATATATACCAAGCAAATGAAGACTTGAGGAAGATTTTGATGTGGGTTGTAGTAGTGAGAGGGTAGAATTCAAGCAAGGATACAGAAGCTGGGTTAGGACATTGGTAGTGTTTTATGTTCATTAGCAATATATCCCACTCCGGAGTTACTAGAGAGAAACTGTCTTGATGGTGGTGTTGAGAGGGTATAGATGGCAATAAAATTGTCAGGGAAAAGAGAGAAGTTAAAAACTGTAGAAAATTGAAAGATCTTGTATCTTGAACCATAGTGTGAGGAAAGAGATTTTAAAGAACTTAAAAGTAAATAAATAAGAAATAATAGCAAGAACAGTACAGCTGACAATCTAACAGATTCAATTCTCCTTTTTTTTCATTAGTTAACAGTTGCAATATCAATAGGCAACATGAACAAGAAAAAGAGAGGCTCCAAGGATAGAATTGAGTACGTGTCATTGCTCAAAGGTAGACCACCTTTAATAAATCTCTTCCCCAACCTACTTTTCTTTTCTAATACCTTGTTTTAGTAAGCAGATCTGGCTTAAATTATATACCAAAGTCAAACCTGACCATTTGATGTACCTTTGTTAGTGCTCTATTGGCTCAATGATTTGAACTCTGAATATATCTTAAATTTGATTAGTTGAATCACGTGGCTCAGCAAGACAGGCCAAAGCAAATCCCAATACCACTACTATGAAAATTGTGTTGTCGCTCATTTTTTTGTTTAGTCATATTTAACTCTTTGTGATCCCATCTGGGGCCATTCTTGACAAAGATACTGGAATTATTTGTCATTTTCTCTTCTCACTCATTTTGCTGATGAGGAAATGGAGGCAAATAAGATTAAGTGACTTGCCCAGGGTCATGCAGCTAGTAGGTATCAAAGGCTGTATATAACCCAGGACCAAAACTCTACCTTCTGCACCACTTATGTCCCCATCATGAAAATGCCTAATCTCAAAAAGTCCTGGTATTCTATAAAGGTAAATCCTATGAAAGAGTAAAAGAAAAGAAACCAACTGCCAAAACTTAATAATATGTCAGTGGCCCAGAACATATTTTGAATTACTGAGAACTAACTCTTTAAGTGTTACTTGATCTGTTTCAATATTTTTAGAGTTAATCGAATATAATTTAGTTTCGTTGTTATGATTTCATCAATCACTGTGATTAATTATTATATTATGTCATACTACTAAAGATTTCTGGCTCCAATTCCAGCAATCTATCCATTATACTATGTGGTAATTAATGAGTTCTAAAGCTAGATTGCTTTCTTTTTCTTTTTTCTTTTTTTTCCTTTTTTTAAGTAAAATCATAAAAAGGATTTCATTCAAACATATATTTACTGAAAGCCTACTGAAAACTGCCTTGTAAGAGTACTGACTCTGAGGATTTTTTCTCCCGTAAGTCATTTGGGGATTACAGTTCCCCATAAACAGTAAGAAACTGGTGCTAAATTATTTTTTAATTAAAAAAAATTTTTTTAAAGATACTGGTGTTTTTGGTCCCCATGCTTGTACTTTGGAAATCCCAGTCAATAAAAGTGAAAATTATCTGGCATGGAGGAGAAAAAATAATCTTTGAGTTGAAATTAGAATTTAAGATAAGCATAAAGTAGAGGACAGATTGCTAGCTGATAAAAGACCTACTTTGATATAATTTTTGGGTTGTTTGAAGAACTCAATCTGGCCCTGATCCCAATTTCATTTCTTTTTCTTTTCATGAGTTGAATAAAATAAAACTTAATCTTATGCTTTTCTGCATGAAACTGAGTTGCTCTGGTGGGATGAGACCTGTAATGATGACCTCAATTTGTATTCCCTCTTTATGCTGAATCATGCTCTTGATTGAATCAGCAGGCAGGACCAGAAAGACATAGCACTCTCAAATTCCTAGAAGTGTCACATAAATTATAAGGAAATAAGAGATTCTTGTTTTAGTATTTTCCTTCTAGCCATGTCTCATATATATGTTGTAGCCAAGACTGTTCATTCCTTCAGTCACAATTCTACTCAGTCTTCCCTTTGTTATTCATCATTTCTTTTGTATTGTTTGTGGTCTGGATTTTAAGGTCAGGAAGGAAGTTGATGCTTTTGTACATACTTCACTAACTGTAAATTTTCCTTAAAAAAGAAAATTTTCAGGATTAGGAAATAATGATTATAATGCAAGTGTTTTATGTTCATTAGCTTTGGGGGGTATGTAGGCTTTGGTACATAGACTTCGGAGATCTATAAAATTATGGCTAGTGTTATTTACCTCTACATAATATGGTACTAGTTTCTACATTGTCTAAGTGGTCCAGACTTATAAATGCTTATAATAAATATTTTTCATTTAGAAACTATATGCAATTTCTATGGAAAAAGTCAAATCTTCATTAAAAAACATTTGTACTTAGAAATAAGTGAAAATAAAGAAATATATTTAAATGCCAGTATTCCTCATCTAAAAAAAAAAACAAAATAAAACTCTAAATTTAGCCAGAACCAAACTTGATCTATTTTATGTCCTTGGGAGAAAGAAAAGTTCTTAATAATATGATGTATTGCATAGACAAACTAAATTGGTTTGTGATACTGAATGTTTATTGTATACATTATGTAGTTGTGCTTGTAACACTATTCAAAAATCCAATTGAACTTCTAAGGGAAACAGACACCTTAGTAATAACCTCCATGCATGTTCAGTTTGGCTAGAACAAAAGAAAGTGAGGAGCAAAATAGTATGAAACAGAATTGATTAGAACTCAAAGTGGAGATCCTTCCATGTCACATTAAGACATGTATATTTCATCCTATAGGAAATAGAGATCTACAAGTTTTTAAGTAGCAGAGATCTGGCCTGACCTTGGGAGTTTTTCAGATGCTATATCAAGATTGATTGGAGAAGGAAGAGATGCAGAAAAATTAAGTAAAAGGCAAGAAGGGCTTGAACTAATATGATGAATATATAATATATATGTATAAAAAAGAGAGAGAGAGAGATAGAAAGTGGTGGAAAATTCATTACCTTTCAAAGCAGTCCATTTTTTACTTATATACAGCTCTAGGAAGCATTTCCTAACATGAGGACAAAGTGCACTTCCTTTCAACTCTGACCAATTGAACCTACTTCTACCCTTCGGGCCAGCTAGACCAAGTGTAATTTGGCAATTTTCTAATTTCTTAAAGCAATTTTCATGTCTTCTTTAATCGGTGAGTCCAAGTCTGAGTTATACAGAAAATTATTAAGGAAAGACTTCCTGATATTCTCAGTATTGCTTATAGGATCATAAATAAAGAATCAGAAGTGATCTTACAGGTTGTTCAGTTTTCTGCTCTCATTATAAAAACTTGAAAACAAAAGTCAAGTGAAGTAAAATGACTAAACCACAGTCATAGGGCAACCAGTGGAAGAGCAAGAATTTAAATTTCAAAGTATATGACTTTAAAATCTACATTTTCCATTCAATTCCATGGGTCTTCTAAATTAGAACACTTCCATGTCTATAGCAATCATGGGCAATTTTTATAATCAGACATAAAACACCTTACATGGTTAGAACAAAAAGTTACACTTTCCTCAAAATAGACTCAAATTTGATGTGAAAAATACTTAAGTCAGAAAGATCATATACTTTAATGTCTAGTTATAACATTTCTCTAGATGAAAATTTTTAGGAGTTCCATATTGTCTACTAAATAAGTTGAACCTCCATTTCCTAACATGCAAGGCCTTCCTATATTTGGTAATGCCTTATAATTGAAGTATTACTCTTTTCCATTCATTCTATGCTCCAAATTAGACTAATCTCTGCCATTCAGGTATATCCTTTGCTTCCTAACCTCCATGCCTTTGCTTTTACTTTTCCACTATATCTACATTGTTTTCTATTACTCTATTCAAATCTTAACTCTCTCTCTCTCTCTCTCTCTCTCTCTCTCTCTCTCTCTCTCTCTC
>JAJPUD010008786.1:59781-83553 GCA_023553655.1 Myrmecobius fasciatus
TCTCTCTCTCTCTCTCTCTCTCTCTCTCTCTCTCTCTCTCTCTCTCTTTTTTTTTTTCTGAGAAATTGGGGTTAAGTGATTTGCCCAAGGTCACAGAGCTAGGAAGTATTAAGTATCTGAGTGCAGATTTGAACTCGGGTTCTCCTGACTTCAGGGCTGGTGTTCTATCCATTGTGCCACCTAACTGCTGCTTAACTTCCTCTTTTCAAGCAAAATTCAACTACTAAGTCTTGCATGAAGTATCTCCTGATTCGTGTATTTAATTACCATGTTTACCCCTTCTGTACCTTGGACCTCTTGTATTTATCATGTATTACTTTCTTTATTTATCTGATTTCTCTTCCTATCAGTCTGTAACTAACAGTCACGTGGGTTATGTCATATTGTATCTGTCTTCCCTGTACCTGTCTTAGTGCCTTGTACACATTTGAACTTTTTAAAAGTTTGTTAAATTGAATGCAATTAAATTAATTAATTGAAAATCAATGAGATGGAAAGTGACCTATGAGTCTACTAATTTTCTTAGGCCTGCTTAGGATACTGCTTCTCTCACAACTGCAAGTCAAATGACAAATCTCAGTCCTCAAAAAAATGAATAAAGTAGAACAAATGTGAGGTAGAACACGTGCAAAAAAAGTTATTCTTCATTTGATCTTAAGAGTGTCTGCAGGTTGAGCTGGTAAAGAGACAGATTTCAATTCTAATGAAAACTGATTCATGGAAACATATGTTCACCACCCACCATTCTTCATCTGATGATGGAAACTTATCAGTTTGATCACACTGGAGAACTGGAACTTTGCCAAGTGAGTTGAGCATAAGCATCAGTGATTAGAGCAGTAACTCCAGTATAAAATATGTTTGCAAGGGTATAATTAACATTAGATTGAGTTTATAAATAATTCCATAATTCTTTTTATATTGATAATAGTTATAGCTGTTCTGATCTACAAAACACTGAGAAATTTCATTTTAAAATGGCAAGCCATTTATACTTCCCATCCGCCACTTTTCACTGTCATTCTAACTCTTCATTCTCCAATAAAGGGTATTTCTGGGAATCAACAAAATCCAATAGATGTTATGTATATGAATATATTTTTCAACTCAAAATTTTTATGCTGTATTATTATTTTAACTTAGGGGACATGTGTCCTTGTGATTATGTCTTCTTTTTCTCCCAAACTTTATCATTTCTTCCTCTATTTCTCCATCTATTTCCAATGTTTTTTCCAGAACAATGTCCCTCCCTTCAGGCTGTTCCCTGGCACTCAAACATTTCTCCCTAGTTCCTTCTGACACTATTTCATCCATGTTGCAGGTTGTTTATAAGTTTTCTTGAAAGAGTCATCATTTTATCTATTTTAATTCTTCCAAGATGCTTTTGTCACTTGGAAATATCAAAATTTGTTTTTGGATCTCAGTTTTGTGCACGTTTAACTTTTATGGCTAGGTTTTGTACTATATACCTGTAGAAAACAATCTTTAACCTCTATTCTCATTAAGTTACCATTCCCCAAATCCTGTTTACTTCAGCTAATAAAAATATAAATGTTGTATCAATGTCTACATTGTAAAATGGAGATGACTGCTTAAAAAGTGTCAGGGAGAGCCATAATTTTTTTACTTTCATTAACTTTTAATGTACAAAAGTCTCCAATACTTAGATTCAATTAACTATATGATATCATTAAATAGAAAATCAATATCCTATCAGAGAGTTATCATTTACAGATTTAAACTAAATATATCAAATAAATTAACAAAGAAAATGCAATGGAATGGAATGAAAGTGTTCTAAGGTAATAGAGCTGAAGGTTAAGGCTGAAAAGTGAATACTATAGTATCTTTCAAACCGCATCACTACCCTTCTGAATTAAAATCTCCCTTTAATTAGTCCCAACTATCTTTTCTAATCACTTTCAAATCAAAGACTCAGCTGTTTAGAATGCAGACTATATAATTGCTATGGTTATGTGTACTTGACCTTCTGGCTGTTAACAGAGAAACTCAACTAATTACTTGCCATTATGAATGGCCATTTCTCTTTACTTCTACTTTCTCCTAAAGGGTTAAAAAGCTTGATTGCTTTATCACCTTAACCTCTGCTTTGCAAACTGCACTTTGAATTTCTTATCTGTCAACTAATAAACTATCATGACTTAACTTTCAGGACCCAAGGTTGCTGAAGTTCTTATGCAGGAGTCAGCTAAAGTAACATATTGACTGACTGTCACTTCATCTTTCAGTTGAGGAGCTGCAGTGTGGATTGCAGCTTTGTTTCTTAATTGATCCCTTAATTCATGACACTGAAATGGGTGACACTGAACTGGGTTCTGCTCTCTCGTGCACACTGAGTGAAATAGTGTATGTTAGGAAAAGTTATCAATATAGCAAAAATACCGTTCATTATGCAACAATAGATGTATGTTAATTAACAGTATAAAAATCTAAAATTATTATTCTAGGCATAATTAATCACATTAAACTCAAGTAAATGGCTTAAATTTCAGGTCTTCAAAAGTAACATAATTAAATTAACATTTTTCTTGCTCTAAGAGAAAAGTAGAAAATCTAGTAAACTTAAAGTGATATCAATGAAGGCTTAAATGAGAACAGCTAAAGGATCTTCCTTAAAGCTCTGAAATTCTATGACCTATGAAATTAAGAGAATCCTGAAATTGTCTAGAATTGACCGATTTCTTCTTTCCCTTAAACTCCCTTCCCATATATTTGTTGTCTATATCACTAATTTCTTAAGCATAGAATCTCAGAATTTAAGACTTGGAATTTCCTTAGTGGCCAAGTAATCAAACCCATACCCAAAAAAAGATATCTACTAAAACATTAGGGCCAAATTAGAATAGAAATGAAGACTGCTAATTCATACATAAAGATCTTTGCACTTTACACTTTGACAGTTTAAAAAAATACTCTCATCTATGGATAAATAATATCATGGAAACAATGAACATAAACTTGGAGAGACTTTGATAGTGGAGAATAGAAGGACTTGACATGTTATGGTCCATAGGGACACAAAGAGTTGTATAGAACTGAATGAATGAATAACACAAAATTCATCTATATGGTATTACATTTTTACTTACTTTGTTAAATATTCCCAATTACTTTTTAATCTGTTTTATGTTATCCTCAAGAGTATTGTGGAGTTATATATTTGACACTATACTACAACATACCCAATAAAAAGTTATTCAACTGATACTTACATAAGGACACCCAAAGAGGGGGAAAGTTCATCTTTTCACCAACTCTCTGCTGATGAGCACATTCAAATTTAGGCAAGATGGTTTTCAGACAATCCATAGGCTATCTTGTATATTAATTATTTATCTTTGTAGTTTCATGGTCTAACTCTATACCTAGTCTCTAAACTCATGCATGTATCAAGAAGTAATACATGTAATACATGAATACAAACATGAAATTATCTGAAACCCCAGCACTGAATACAGTGTTTAAAATATAGTCAACATTCAAGAAATGTTTACAAATTATGAAACTAGAAGTGTGACATAAAAGATTTCATGTTACTGTTGGTGACAAATGACATGAAACTTGCACTTCTCTTTTTAACAACAAATTCTTGTGAAACACTCACTGTACATAGCAGCACACTTTTTATCACCAATGTGATTGCATAAAGATTGCAGGTACATATATCACTTTGCAAGAGATTTAATAAGACAAACAGCTATTTTCCCATATTCTGGAGACTAGCGAAATACTGTGTTGTTATCATTTCATATAATTAGTTGTAAGAAACATTATCCACAAAGGAAAGAAATAGTTTAATTGTTAATTAAAATGCTAGAAATGATACCTAGGCAACTATACCAGAAGTTAAAAGGCTTTCTTCTTGGAATATCTTTGAAATTGAGATTTTTTTTGATTCATTATTTGAAATAAAAATTCAATTGTGTCTAGGACAGGAAATGTGTTTTTACTGTCTCTAATTATCTAGGAAACTGTGACTTTTCTTCCAGAAGGAAAAATCATATTTTCATGATCCTATATCTGGCTTCAATCATATTGCCCAAATTTGGGGCCTAGAATAGAAACTGCAGCTGGTGGAACATCATTCAAGTAAGAAAGAGCAAGACATCACATTACTCTTACTAATTTAGATTTAATACACATTTTTACATCTTAGCATGTTTCAGAGTAATTAGACAGACATTTCTGAGATATTTAAAGGGCATATGAAACTACAAAAAAACTTTATACTTTTCCCCCTTCTGAGACACATTTCTCAAATTTTGATCCATATGTATCCATATCTATTTTGGGAAATAATACAGAAACATTTCACAAAAATAAAAGGAAATTCACAAGTGCATACAAGTTTGGAAAACTCCACACTGTACAAAAATGGTAATAATTCCTATCTTAGACTGTAGCTACACAAAAGAAAACAATTGTTCTTATAGGAAAGAAACCAGTTCATGAATACACACACATACATACATAGAGGGAGGGCAAAGTTGTAGATAATTAGTCTTAGATTTAGGGATATGTGGTTCCAAACTGGGCTCTAATTTTTATTTAACCATGCGATGTGAAACAAATCACTAAATACTCTGTTCTCCAGGAAACTCTCTAAGATTACAAGTTACAGAAAAAAGATATAATTTGGTAGAGGCAATTTCCATAATGGGGTTATCTACCCTAAGAAAAGACATCTCTAAATCCTTTATGTATGTATATGCAAGCACATGCATGCACACAAATATTTGTACACATGCATGTATACATTTACACATCTACATGAACTGTATTGTATATATGTATGTGTGTTCATGCATGTGCATATATTTACCAATCTTTACATAAAACATAGCAATCAATTAATCAATAAGCATATATTGAGTATTACTAAGTTTCAGGTATTGTTCTGCAGAATGGAGCATTATTATAGGCATAGACTCATTTGCATGTATTTACATATACACACATTAGTTTGTTAAGTTGATATTCATGTTATTATATAGGTAATGAAAAATTTTTGAATAATTAATTCCATATGCACATATACATGCATAAGGGATGTTTATATACATATATTTATATATAATTACTCTATGTGTGATAAAAAAAAGCTTTGGTTGACTAAATTAATATGTATCTACACAAATGTATTTGTATGTATGTACACATGTGTGTATATATTTAAATATATACATATAATTGCTGTCTAGGAAATATATTCAAAATTATGGTACTACACAGTAGAATAAAGTTTGTAAACAAAATAGAATTAGCTCACTCAGACATTAAATTAGATAATGTTAAAATAAAGACAGTTCCCCTTGAAATCAATCTACAAATTAGTTATGGGTTATGGCAAAAATAAGTGAAAAGGGTTATAAGTCTCATGAGTACCAGAGATTTCAAATTCAATTTTTCCCTGTGAAGATCACTGGACACCAGTGTCTCTAGAGACTTTTACTTGGTACATTAAATCCAAAAGACAGTATATCTTATACAAAAAACAAAAAGCTGGCAAAAAACCTAAAAATTTTCTCATAAAAAAGTTGAATTTCAGGGCAGCTAGGTGTCACAGTGGATAGAGCACCAGCCCTGAAGTCAGGAGGGTCTGAGTTCAAATCTGGCCTCAGATATTTAACACTTCCTGCCTGTGTGACCCTAGGCAAGTCACTTAACCCTAATTGCCTCAGCAAAAAAAAAAAAAAAAAAGGTTGAATTTCTCTCCAAATGAGTGTCAAATCAGACTTCATTACTGTAGCTTCAAGCACCTGTGATTTTATAAATGTGAGAACTCTCTACATGAGGGTAATTGATATTGGCCTTCATTAACAGGTCTTTGCAAAATAAAAAATATACAAATAACAACAAAAACAACTCATCTGGCAATCAAATAACTACTGATATACTGATCAATACTTACTTAAACTAGTTCTCAGAAAACAATATACAGCTTGAAGTCTTTCCAGCTTAGCAGAATTATGCTGAGATGACTTGGCCTTTGAAAACATGGCTCTATTAAGTGGAACAAGAGGAGGTAAGTAGGAAGGCTTCATTCATTGTTTTTAGATCATAGGATCATAGAATTTGAGTCAATAAGCAAGTTGGAATCATTGAATCCACCCCCTTCACTTGATAAATGAAGAAAGTAACAAATCATTTGCCAAGAGCTACATAGCTAATTAATTAAAGGGATGTGAATTCTGGTCTTCCTGACTCCTGAGCACCTTGCTATCCTAACACCATTATGGAATCCAGAGATTTGAGGACCTCAAATGGGACAAGTTCTTCAAAAATTGAGTAATCATCTTATTTTTGTTTTTGTTTGTTTTATTTATTATTCTGTCAAAATTGCAATTTGGACAATTTTAGCACTTTCATTTTTTTTTAACAAGTTTAAAGACTTTGTATTATTATTTGGGAGGATAGTACATGTGGCCCCAATCAATGTGTGTTCTTTATGCCTGAAGTATATATACTCCCTCCTTGGTTCCACTTTAGATGATCTCCCTCTCTTCATCAAAACAAAGATTAAACACTGTTTTTTACATGAAGTCTTTCCTGGTCACCTCCTCCACCCCCCAAAAAATAGGGCACTCCTTTCCTAACTTATCCTGCATTTTAATAGTTCATATATATTCTTTTTGTATTTTCTATTTCCTAGTAGAATTTAAGCTCTGGGTGAGGACAGTTGCTTCACTCTTATATTTGTACCCCCAACATCTAGCAACACCTAGTATATAGTAGGCAATCAATAAACTCTGATTGACAAAGTCATAAAATTTAACCTTCTGAAGAATCATAATTTGTAATGTACCATGCAAATAAGTCTTGGACAATCAAACCAAGGAAATAAGAGATTTGAATAGACCTAAAAGGAAATCATGCAACAGATCTTAAGGCCTTTCTTTTTCTTTCATGGCATCTGGGGTCTCTGTAATAATCCTTTTTTTCTCTTTTAAACAAGCAGTAAAAAAGTAGAGGAAAACAGGGCATGTAAACATGACTGATACAGTGATACTTCTATTAATCAAATAGAATTTTGATAAAGGAGTAGCTTTTTGAAAACCATTTCCAAGAGTACTTGAAATAATTTTTCCTTCTGAATTTGCATTTTGAGTATCTTAAATACAGTTTCCCCCCTTTAACTCAATTCTGTTTGCTTAATAGTTAATGAAATAGACAACACAGAAGCCACCCATATTTTATAGGAAGATAAGTACTATTATAGATGAACTGAATTCCAAAGAACACAAAGCAACTTGTTGCATTAGAGCTCAGCTCCCAATTAGATACTTGTCTTATACTTAGATCACTAAATTATAGTCTTTCATGTTGATGATATTATGTTAAACTGTGGAATTTGTGGTTCTCTCCTCAAATATCAATATAAAGAAAACTCTAAGTAGCTCCTAATAGGTATTAAAGGCATTATTGATGAAGAAAAGGTAAATGTATTATTTCATCTTTTTTAGAATATACATATGTGCACAATAAATTTGGGAATAGAAGATATAAGGCACATAACAGATCAAAATATTAGTTGTTTACTCAGGTAAGGTACATGCAGTAATCATCACAAAAATTAATATTCCGTACATCATTAACTGCATGAAACTACTATTAAATGCTAGTTTCAATATTAACATTATCTACAATATTCATTTAAGTACACCATACCCAAATCTTTAAGTTGGTCTCACTCCTGAGGAAGACTTTATCAGCAAATATATAAAAGATCTATTAATTTTGCTAGTGTTGAGGTCTCCTGGTACAGGAATTCCCTTCAGTAATGAAGATCACAGGCTATCTGTTACTTAGTATATGAATCCAATGGCATCACTTTAATCAAGAGCTGTCAAATGATTTGTCCAGGATCTTTCACCTTGTGAATACAGAAATGGAATCTGAATAAATGTTTTTCTAACTCAGAAACCCATTATACCACATTGTCTCCTTGGGTTTATATGCAAGAACAAAAGTATTACATGTAATCATTTTTAGGAAAAGCAAAATTGTCCACAAAATATTTGGTTAAAATTACTAGAATATTATTAAAATGTTTTCATTATTATTTTTTTCTTTTTGAGATATAAGCATGCCTTAGATTATTAACATGATTTTTTTTAAAAAAATTCAAATTTGCTAAATTCATAGACTATGTTATTATTCACTTGACAAAATTAAGTTTTTACAAAAGAATATACAATAGATGTTCTTCATTGTTACTCCCTTTGATATTAATAGGATCATAGAACTGGAATTAAACCTGAAAGGGATGCTAAAACTAAATTATTCTAACTGAAATTTAGGGAGGTTTAGTGAATTTTATAAAGTCACACAGGTATTAAATTGCAGACCTATATAGATCCTATGACTGAATCAATTGTCTTTCTATTGTACTACTAAAAAGCCTCTCAAACTTTTTGGTCTCCAGACTACTTTCTGTTCTTGAAATTGTTGAGGACTCCCTCAAAGAGCTTATGTTTCTGTGAATTTTGGCTATCAATATATGCTGTATTATAATTTAAAATTTTTAATATTACTATGAAATATATCTATTTTTATCTCATGCCACCCCTGAAAGGGTCTTAGTATATTCAGTTATCCCTAGACCATACTTAAAACAATAATGTAATATCAATAATGCAATCAATATATCTTTGCAATGATGTATATATCAAAAGACACATATGGAGTGTAAAGGTTGTTAAATGTTTAACTAGGATTTTCCACATGGACAGAAACAGATTCCTTAAATCATTTGGGTCCAAAAAAATTAACAAGTTCTTGCTACAAACACAGAGTCATATGTGATGCTGGATTTACATACACAAGAAAAACATCCTCACAGACACTCAAATTATTCTAGCAGAATATAGTGTATACATAGTTAAAGATGTCACTCTTTATAAAATAGCTAAATTAAATTAAGATGAACTAGGAGTACCAAGATGGGAAAGGAATTTGTTTCTGCCATGCAAGAACAACCTATAGGCAGAATGTACAAGATGGAACAGCCTATATAAGGAAAAATGATCAAACTAGTTTGACTGGAAAGGAGAGTGCATGATGGAAAATAATATGACATCCCCACAATGGAAAAATCAATTATAACCATGCTGTGAAAATTCTTGGATTCCTGAATAAATTATATGCATGCATATATGTATGTAGATATGGGTATGTGTTTTATATATATGTATATATATACACTATATAAATATTTAATTTTTTATAAATTCTATATACACAATTATACATCTATACAAAACAAGATACCCCGAAAATGGGAAAGTAAATTCAACTAACATTTATTAGATGCTCCCTTTGTATAAAGTACTATATTGTAGTTTATACAGCTCTGTCCTCAGGGTGCTCACAAATTGATTTGTGAAAAGATAGGAAGTTAATTGTTACATAAAGAAGCACATAATAAGGGCTGTAAGAAAGGTACAATATGCTGTTGTTGAAAGAAGAGATTATCAAATTCAAGGCAAGAAAATTGACAATACATTACATAACTAGTCATGAAATTCAAAACTAAAAACAAGCTTAGATACTATCTATCCCAACTCCTTCATTTTATAGAATGGAGAAACTGAATTCTAGCAACATTAAATGACTTGCCCAAGCTCACACATATAAAAAATAATAGATCATAAATTCAAACTATTTGCATTGTACACCACTACTAAAAAATGTACAAGATGAAAAGAAATTGTTTTTGATAAATTCATGAATAAGAGATTCAAAATTAACTGCTTAGAAAAATTAGGTTACATAAGAGACCATAATTTTTGCTTCATTCCCAATTCTGAGCTGCAAAAATGATTAGGGACTTAGGAGAAAAAAAATGAAAGTGAAGATTTTATGATTATCTGTTTAGTTTGATCAGTATTAATGATTACATTGAATAATGCAAAGTCTCAAAATGGGAATTTGTGAAGGTTGAATTATCTGGTATAAATTAAGTGTAGAGTTGTCAAAATTCACCTACAGGAAAGTCTAAAGCTGGCAGTAAGCCATAAAAGTGCCTGTGAATTACTAACTTCTGCTCATGTGGCATTAAGTTTGTCTTTGGCAACCTAGAGAGAGCACATTTTTTTTGGTTAATTTCTTTGTTTCAGACCAATTTATTCCTACAAATATAATCACTGATTGATACTATATGCTAGTATGGAAAATGAGAAATTCTCAAGTTTTTAGTCTACTTAATCTCTACCAGATTTTAATGTCTACTTTATGAGCATTAAAAACTAATGTTTGTTTCAATATTTCTGGAGTATCCTGGTCAAGTTCTATGAAAATCTGAGAGATGAACTAATATGAAGAGGCTCTTTTTGTTTGAGATCTTTTTTTTCCTTTTCAATCTCTTATCCCCCCACTTCAACTTCACTCATAATCATATTCACACATGCATTTATAACTACATTTAAGCCCTTTAACTTTGTTTGACTGAAGAATATTGCCTTGATTTTATTCTCAAGATTGATTTTTTTTTCTTAAAGAGGATAGATATTTTTTACTAAATCTACTTAAGTAGAAAATGTTCTAAGTCATTCATATTGTTGCTGTGGGAGTCGAGTTTCTTTTTTCACATCTGGTCCTGTTCCACTCTTCCCTCCACTCTCCTTCTCTATTTTCCTTGGAGACAGAGACTACAAAAAGACGCCACCTGCCTCTTTCTCAGTTTGGTGAGTTGAAACAAATGTATTCAATGTCTAGAATAACAAATTTCTCCTTTTAACCTCTGTACTATTCTTTCAGGGAAAAGGGGATGGGGAATTAAATAGAAAGGGAATATTTATAAAACCTTATTATAATCCATCACAAATAGTCTTCAATTAAGGTGAAAAATATATCACAAGATCATTTTCAAAGACTTTTAAAAAAAATTCCAGAGAGCTTCAGGTTAGGCATTAACAGTTTAAATTTAGAAACATCTGAATTTGAATTGTTTCTATTAGGAAAGCTGAAAAAACCAGTGTAAGTAATTTTTTTCTACATAATTCAAATGCTTTTCCATTCCTTCCTCCCTCTTAAAAATAATATAGGTATATTTTTAAGCTGTTGTCTTCCATAGTGTATGCCCTGTATTCATCATCTGTACATCTCTATCTTCAGGCAAAGGAACAGAATGGAACCAGGTCAAATATCTAAAGTATTCCCCTCAACGAAGGAGGCTATTGAAATAGAACTCCCTATTTAGGGCAACATTTTGAACCTTGGATAGATCAGTAGTTACTCAGAGTCAAGTAGTTTTAGTTGAGTTCTTACTGCATAAGTGTTCACATTAGGGGGAAAAAAAAAGTACATCAAAATTTGCACCTCTGTTGTGAGCCTCAATAGAGAATTCTGGGCCTGAATAGGCCTGAAGACCATGTGACTCTCTGATCCCTAGAGGAGGTCCCACTAGGTCAGAAATGAAGCAAATTGGCCAGGCACCATGAAGGAGCTCGCACAATGGGTGCCAGTGTCCTGCCTATAAAGACTTAACTCCAGTGTGTTTGTACCAGGACTCTTTGGGAAGACTAGTATTCATCCAAATAGTTTTACCAATATTCCTTATGAACAAAGTTGTTTCTGTCTTTTCAAAACTTGAGATTTTCCTACCCGTTGAAACAGGATGATTTCAAATATACCAATTCTGAGAAAAATTTGGGTAGTACTTGTTATTCAGATTCTATTGAAAAAAAGTGAGGTCCTTGTGAATATTCTTAAAATCTACAATGCTTCTCATCTACAGCTCTTGTAAAGCTGGATATTAGTCCATATCTTTCTAATAGCTCTTACAATCACTATGAACTATTCTAATTTATATGTACCATATAATAGCACTTCTACAAATTAAAGGAGAACATTTCTTTCCTCAACAACATAAAATTTGTTCTTGAAACAGTATTATAGTCATGTTCTAATTAACTTCCAGTAACTTAATTGTATAGGAAAGAGAGATATAATTACAAAGTGGCTTTAGTCAATCAATCAATAGGGCATAACCATGTCCTATATTAAGTATCTCCTAAAGACACATGATAGCAGGTAATATATGTTAGAAAGGCGACAGATGGTACCAAGGGCAACCCAAAAAGAGCATGATCTCTGCTCTGGAAAAAAATTCATAGAGTAATTAAGGAGAAAGAGTGTGTGTGTGTGTGTGTGTGTGTGTGTGTGTGTGTTTGTGTATGTGTGTGTATTCAGGGAGAAAAAAATCTTCAAATCTACACTTCAAAATCTTTTGTATTTATATGTGTATGTATATATATATATATATATATATATTTATGGACAATACACACATATATACATAGGCATACCTATACACACACACACACACATACACACATATATATATATTCACAATTGAGAATTCTGCAATATTCATTTATTGAAGAAATATGAGGCATTTGGTTTCAACTAGAGTCAGCAGCAAGGTGGCAAACTGTATGGAGCACTGAGCCTAGAATCAGGAAAACAATTTCAATTTTGTCCTCAGAAACCGGCTATGTGATTCAGAGCAAATTACTTACTAAACTTCTATTGGCTTCAGTTTCCTCAACTGTAAAAAAAAAAAAAAAAAAAAAAAAAAAGATAATAATGACACCTATATTACAAAGTTGTTATGAGGTTCAAATGAAATAATTATTGTAAATTCCAAATGTTGTAAAATATAGTGCCTAGACACTATATAAATGCTTATTTACTTTGTCCCATTCCTAGGAATTGTTTTTGAGAAAACTAATTAGTTCTACTAAATTTCTACTCTAATGTTTATCATTAGTTCAGACCCAAGGACTGAATGAAACTCATGTGTAAGAACCAGCCTAATGAAATAGAGAAAGAGATAACAGAAGAATAATTATTTGCTCATGATGATTCACAATGAGATAAGCTACACAAAGCTCTTTAATCCAAAAAAGACTCCTCCCTCTGCTTTCTCACTAATGATCATATTTTAGTCAACTTTGGTGCAATCATTGTTAATTAAAATCCACACAATTAGAACATTACAAATAGCTGAATTTATTGGTATTTCTTAATGTGCTATGCTATTGTAAGAACAGAATCATACTAACATTCTCACTGTAAATGAAATTAGAAATATTAAACAAGATGCTGCTACTTGGATCAATATAGATTCTCCTCAGAGAAGCAAATAAAAGAGCTGAAAATTCCAGTTTTATCATGAAGCCAAAAGTCAACACTTGAGGGGAGGTTTGAACATCTTAATGGAGGGCAAATGAAAACAATAGGCCAAATGATCACTATAACAATCATAGTTTATGCACAAACATCTATTGTAAAGGATGAGAAAGTTAAAAACAAAAAACAAAAAACAAAAACCAAAAACAAACAAACAAGCAAACAAAATAAAACAACTGGCACAAGCTCATGGAGATTCTCCAAACCAAATAATAAGTATCTTACTTCTTTGGGGACTTAATGCAAAAGCAGATATAGGAAAGGATGAAGATTGAACAAGAATTTATTAAGTGCTTACTCTGTGACAGATAACATCCTAGGTACTAAGATAATAATGTATGTGTATTACTTCTTCATGTATTAGGAAATATTGTTAAAGTTAAATAATGTAAGAAGGCAAAAAAAACCCCATAATCTACACAAAAGCTTCTGTTCTTATATATTATAAACTTTTTCCTTAAGAAGAGATTTGTAAAGTACTGGGGGTGGGGAGCATTGTTAAAAGTCATATACAGACACATACATGCTCATAAAATTGATTATGTAATAAAAAGATAGGAAACTATTCTTTTCAGATATAAGAGCCATTTCTAAATCAGTTATCTATATGTTATCAGTCCATTGACTCATCAGAGCAAAGGTTAAATCAATACTAAATTAGGATATGGGATAAAAATAAAACTAATATGCATCATACATTTAAATGACCTTCAACTGAATCTATCAAGGTAAACTCTTGATGCCCTCCTCCTCAAAAAATAGGAAATGGATAAAGGAAAAGAAAATAAAGCAGACTATTATCATTTTCTACAAATGTTTCACTGATGTACAGAAACCATTTCAGTTGGCAAAAATTTGACCTTCCAGCAAAGCAGAAAGACATGGAAGCCCAAAGCAACAATAATTCAGAATGATTTAGTTGATCCCAATAGTCTTTTTTTTTAAATTTATATTACTTTATTATATACTCAAAAGGAATAGCAAATTGTACATAATTTGTTGTTTCATATACAATCTTTTTTTAGTTTTACATGTTATGAAAATGCTTGTTTTATTCCATGAATTAAAAATAAAATAAATAGGAAAAAAAAAAGTTAGACTAAATGACCTCTAAAGTTTCTACCAGCTCTAAATGCAAGATTCTAAGACACTGTGAGTTCTTGTTGCTGATTTTGCTAAGTGATACTCTTCATTGACAGTTTTTTCTACATTAAGGTGACCAAATTAATAATAGCTAGCATTTATATAGCACTTTAACATTTTCCAAGCAATTTAAAAATATCAATTCATTTTATCCTCAAAAATAATCTTGGATAGCAGGTGCTTTTTTTATTCTCATTTTTATAGATAGGGAAACTGACAAAAAAAGATTGCATAACTTATCCAAGTTCACTCGGCTTAAATAATATTTAAGACTAGATTTGAATTCAGGTTTTCTTGACTCCAGGTCATCATTCTATCCACTGCACCAGTCAGTTTCCTAATTCTAATTAATTTCCATGTCTAGGCCAGTCAGCTTAATTGGTTAAGATGACTACAGATAAAGCCTTCACAAGCCACCTAGATTTTTTGTTTGTTTGTGTTTGTTTTATTAAAGCTTTTTATTTGCAAAACATATGCCTGGGTAATTTTTCTTTTTTTTTTCATATCATAATCATAATGTAATAATAGATTCATAAAATCAACCCTCATTCTATAAGTATCAATAACATAAATATAGTTCTCAAGAGTTTTTTTTTTCTTGTTACCTATTTATGTTTCTCTTGTGTTCTGTGTTTGTAGATCAAATTTTTTGTTCAGTTCTGATCTTTTCAGTAGAAATAGGTGAAATTCTCCTATATCATTAAATGACCATCTTCTTCCCTGGAAGATAATGCTCATTCTAGCTGGGTAACTTATTCTTGGCTGTAATCCAAGTTCCTTTGCCCTTTGGAATATCTGATTCCAGGCCCTTCGATCCTTCAAAGTAGAAGCTGCTAGGTCCTGTGTGATCCTAATTGTAGCTCCCTGATATTTAAATTGTTTCTTTGTGGCTTCTTGTAATATCTTTTCCTTGGTATGATAGTTCTGGAATTTAGCCACGATATTTCTGGGGGACTTAATTTTTGGGTTTCTTTCAGGAGGTGATTGGTGGATTGTTTCTTTTTTTTTTTAATAAAGCTTTTTATTTACAAAACATGAGTGACCTTTCAACATTGACCTTTGCAAAAAACTTTTTTTTCCCAAGCTTTTCCTTTCCTTCCCCCCACCCCCCACCCCTAGATGACAGGTAATCTAATACATGCTAGATAGGATAAATTATATGACAAATACAATACATGTATACATATCTATACAGTTATCTTACTGCACAAGAAACATCAGATCTAGAAAGAGAAGAAGAAAAGAACAACCTAAGAAGGAAAACAAAATGCATGGAAATATTCACAGAAAGCGTTCAAATGCTGTGTTGTGGTTCACTCTCAGTTCCCACAGGCCTCTCTCTGGATGTATATGACTATCTTCATCGCAGCACAACTGGTTTGAATCACATCATTGTTGAAGAGAATCATGTCCATCAAAATTGATCATCGTATAGTCTTGTTGCTGTGTATAATGTTCTTCTGGTTCTGCTGATTTCACTCAGCATCAGTTCATGCAAGTCTCTCCAATCCTCTCTGAAATTCTCCTGTTGGTCATTTCTTACAGAACAATAATATTCCATAACATTCATATACCATAATTTATTCAGCCATTCTCCAATTGATGGGCATCTTTTCAATTTCCAGTTTCTAGACACTACAAAAAGGGCTGCCACAAACATTTTTGCACATGTGGGTCCCTTTCCCTTCTTTAAAATCTCTTTGGGATATAGGCCCAGTAGAAACACTGCTGGGTCAAAGGGTATGCACTGTTTGATAACTTTTTGAGCATAGCTCCAAATTGCTCTCCAGAATGGTTGGATCCGTTCACAGTTCCACCAACAATGTATCAGTGTCCCAGTTTTCCCACATCCCCTCCAACAGTTATCATTATAATTTCCTGTCATTTTAGCCAATCTGACAGGTGTGTAGTGGTATCTCAGAGTTGTCTTAATTTGCATTTCTCTGATCAATAGTGACTTGGAGCACCTTTTCATGTGACCGGAAATAGTTTCAATTTCTTCGTCTGAAAATTGTCTGTTCATATCTTTTGACCATTTGTCAATTGGAGAATGGCTTGAATTCTTATATATTTGAGTCAATTCTCTATATATTTTAGAAATGAGGCCTTTATCAGAACCTTTGGATGTAAAAATATTTTCCCAGTTTACTGCTACCCTTCTAATCTTGTCTGCATTCATTTTGTTTGTACAAAAGCTTTTTAACTTGATATAGTCAAACTTATCTATTTTGTGATTAATGATGACCTCTAGTTCTTCTTTGGTCACAAATTCCTTCCCCCTCCACAGGTCTGAGAGGTAAACCATCCTACATTGTTCTAATTTGTTTATAATATCATTCTTTATGCCTAGATCATGAATCCATTTTGACCTTATCTTGGTATATGGTGTTAGGTGTGGGTCAATGCCTAATTTCTTCCAGACTAGTTTCCAATTATCTGCATGGGTAATTTTTCAACATTGACTTTGCAAAGCCTTCCATTCCAAATTTTTTTTTCCTTCCCCTCCCCCCCTCGCCTAGATGACAGGTAGTCTAATACATGTTAATCATGTGAAAACATGTGACAAATCGAATATATATATACATATATATATATATATACATACACACACACACATATATATACAGTTATCTTGCTATACAAGAAAAAACAGATTTACAAGAAAAAAAAACTGAGAAGGAAAACAAAATGCAATCAAACATCAATAGAAAGCATAAAAATGTTATGTTGTGGTCCACACTCAGATCCCACAGGCCTCTCCCTAGTGTATATAGCTTTTTTCATCACTAAACAATTGGAACTGGTTCTTCTCAATGGCACTCCTGTCTAGTGGCATAATCATAATTATCAATGTTGAAAAATTACCCATGCATAATATGTTTTGCATATAAGAACAAAAAAGTGTGATGACTCAAACTTAAGCTTAAGAATATGGTAGATTTCTTTTATTCTGAGCCTATTTCTTTTCTTTTTTTTTTAATTAAAGCTTTTTAATTTTCAAAACATATGCATGGATAAATTTTCAACATTAATCCTTGCAAAACCTCATGTTCCAGTTTTTTCCCCCTTTCTGGCCACCCCCTCCCCTAGATGGCAAGTAATCCCTATATGTTAAACATGGTAAAATACATATATATTAAATTAAATATTTGCATACATATTTATACAATTATCTTGCTGCACAAAAAAAAAATCAAATCAAAAAGAAAAAAAATGAAAAAGAAAATAAAATGCAAGCAAACAGCAACAAAAAGAGTAAAAATACTATGTTGTGATCCACACTCAGTTCTCACAGTCTTCTCTCTAAATGTAGATGGCTCTCTTCATTACCACATCATTGGAACTCGCCTGGATCATCTCATTGTTGAAAAGAGACACTTTTGGGGCAGCTAGGTGGCGCAGTGGATAGAGCACCAGCCCTAAAGTCAGGAGGACCTGAGTTCAAATCTGGTCTCAGACACTTAACATTCCCTAGCTGAGTGACTCTGGGCAAGTCATTTAACCCCAATTGCCTCAGCAAAAAGCAAAAAAAAAAAAAAAAAAAAAAAAAAGAGACACTTTCATCAGGTTTGGTCATTTTATAATTGTCTTATTGCTATGTACAATGATTTCCTGGTTCTGCTCCTTTCACTCAGCATCAGTTCATGCAAGTCTTTCCAGGCCTCTCTGAAATCATTCTGCTGGTCGTTTCTTACAGAGCAATAATATTCCATAACATTCATATACCATAATTTATTCAGCCACTCTCCAATTGATGGACATCCATTCAGTTTCCAGTTTCTAGCCACTACAAAAAGAGCTGCCACAAACATTCTTGCACATGTGGGGCCCTTTCCTTCTTTTATGATTTCATTTATTTCTAAAGAAAAGACCAGAGCTGAACAGGAAATTTGATCTTCAATAGAGAACTCAAGAAAAATATAAAAGGTAAAAAAGAAAGGAAAAATTACTGTTTCTTTTAAAAGTTAAAAAGTTCACATACCTATATGGGAAAATATCTTTCACTCTTGAGAACTGTATCTCTGCTATAGGTATACTTAGATAGTGTAGGTATAATTTGATTTTATTGTGATGGATATAAAAAAGAAAAAGGATTGTACTAGAAGACAAGGAAAATGGAAGAAAAATGGGATAAATTACATCTCATGAAAAGGCAAAAAAAAGACCTATTACAATTGAGGGGAAAAAGGGGAGGGGATGAGCAATGTGTGAATCTTATAAATACTTAACTATTTAAGCAAAACATTTAGGAGGTGGGAAAGGGGGAAAGAAAAGAGAAAAGTATAACTTGGGGGAAAATAAGATGGTGGGAAATAAAGAGTTAGTCATTTTAACTGTGAATGTGAATGGGCTAAATTTTCCCAGAAAATGGAAGGAGACTGGATTAAAAGCCAGAATCCTACAATATGTTGTTTACAAGAAACACATTTACAGCAGAATAATAACAATAATAATAATAAAATTGACTGAAGAAAATAACTCTTTTAAAAGTAGAATTGACCAAAAGAAAAAGATACAAAAGCTAACTGAAAAAAATCACACATTAAAAACTAGAACAGGGCAAATGGGACATAATGACTCTGAGACAGCAAGAATCAAAGAAACTAAAAAGAATGAAAAAATGGAAGAAAGTATGAAATTTCTCATGGGCAAAACAGCCAACCTGGAAAAGCGATTCAGAAGAGACAATTTAAAAATTATTGGTCTTCCTGAAAGCCATGGTCACAAAAATAACTTAGATTGCATTCTTAAAGAGATCATTAAGGAAATTTATTTTATTTTAGATTTGAAATTCACTAACAGAAACTGGCTTCTGGGATGATGAGAACCTTGGTAGCAGAATCAGAGGTTCTTTATATAAAATACTTAGGATGGTTTACAAAGGAAACCAATATATTAAAATACTATATAGTATCTACGCATCTATCTATTTATGTTCTATCTGCATGTATGTATGTATATGTATATATTTTAAATTTTACAGACCCAGATTAAGAAGCTCTGCTTAGAGTTTGTGATAGTGAAAATGAAGGAATGGAAAGAATGGAATAGTATAACACTCACCATATACTTCAAGAAAGCAAATTTCTTTCTTTCTTTTTTTTTTTTTTTTTAAATTTCCTTTTGCAGCTGGCTAATTGAAGTTTTAAATGACATGTTTTGTTCCCTGGATTTTTTTCCCATTTCACAAATTCTTTTTTTTTTTTTTTCAAAGAATTGGTCTCTTTCAAATGTATTTTGTAAGGAGTTATTTGCTTTTTCCATTTTGTCAAGTCTATTTTGTAAGGAGTTATATGATTTTTTCCATTTCACTACATCTACTTTTTAAGGAATTTTCTTCAGATAATTTCTGTGTTTCTCTTTCCAAACTCTCCTGCAAAATTCTCATTTCCTTTCCCCATTTTCTTCTAACTTTCTTTTAAGTTCTTTTTAAAATTTTTCCAAGAAAGCCTTGTGAGATGGGGACCAACTCATATCACCCTTTGGGGCTTCATCTAGAGATGATTTGTCTTTGCATCCTCGGGGTTTGAGCTCTGTTCTCTGCCTCAATACCTATAGTTAGAGTTCTTTTTATTTTTTTGTGTGCATTTTTCTTTTTTTAAAGATTGAGGTCTACTCTTAGGTCAAAGGAGAGATTGTCCCAAGTGTCTACAAGTGATAGTGATTTTATGGTGCCCTAGGCCAGTGTTGCCGATTTCCTTTCAGTGCTCAGTGGGCGTGGGCAAATCCTGCATTATATGGAGATTCAGAAACTCACTTTTTCTTTGCCTTTTGTATTTGCATTGGATATCTCACAACTAATTTCATGATGCACTAGCATGTAACCAGGACAGAGTAGCCAATGCTGCTGTATTTTGGCCAAGAACCTCCTGGGTGATTCCCCAGCATGCCATACCATCCTGGGTCCTTGAACTCAGCTGTTTTCTCCCTCTTCCTCTGCCTGATTGAAATAGACCTTTCCTGAAATTCTGTCAAAATATCTTTGGCTAGAAAATTGTTATACTCCAAATATTTGTGGGTTCTGTTACTCCAAAACCAGTTCAGAGGCTTGATCTGATGTTGATTTGAGGGATGCCAGGAAGACTTCAGATAAAGACTTGTCTATTCTCTGACATCTTGGCTCCTCCTCAAGAAAACAAATTTCAAAGATTTCCTTAAAAGGATAGCTAAGATTCTCTATATTAAAATATTACAGGAAAAATCAGATCAGGAAGGTTTAAAACATTCATTAATAAAATTCTGAAAAAAACAAAATCAAAACCTGCTAAAGAAGATAAAGAACCTTCCTCTCTGAGAGACAGTGTCCTGTCAGGAAGACCTGGATTCACATTTTGCCTCAGATACAAAGTGCATGTCTCTGCCCAGAATCATTTAGTATCTCACAGCCTCAGTTTCCTCATTCTGCATAATGAAGGGGTAGATTTAATTAAGCCTAAATCCAAAGTGAAATGAAACCTGAAATGAAAGGTGAGGATGATTTAAAGGAGTATTTAAATTATTGAGGGAAAAGAATAAGATCAAAGAAAATGAAATCTTGTTTAGGGTGGATGGGATAATGAAAAATGACAAGAGAAACTCTACCAATGAAACTGACCTTCAAATTGAAAATGACAGAACATTTTTATTTCAATAAGCAGATTTTTACCTGAGATAAGTCAAAATATTAGAAGAGAGTATTTGGCTGTCCTTGGTGTGAATACATCCTCTGACCTTTTTTGAATGAATCCTAGAATCCTGAAAGAACTGAAAAACATGACTTTTGTGGCTTTATCTGGATTTTCTGAAAGATTATAGAGAATGAGAGTTTCTTCCTCTTCAAATATTTTCCCCATTTGCAAAAAAAAGAAAAGAATGGATAAATGAATGGACTTTGCATACTCTAGGTCTATGAGTTTGGCTTTCATGCCTCAGAAAATTATATAATTGATGATTAAAAAGTTGAATGAACAACTAGAAAAGGAAGCAATGATTACTAAGTTTCAACCTGACTTCTTTTTTTTTAAACAATATTATTAAACTGATAGATTATTGCAATGCTATAAATATAATTCACTTAGATTTTTGCCAAAGCTTTTAATTAAATATTTCATATTATCCAGATGTAGAAGATATAGAGATGTGGACTAGGCCATAATGGTGTGATGGCTTCAGAACTAGTTGAATTGTTGACTCCAAAGTGTAGCTTGTTTCTTGTGTTTTAATGTTAACTTGGCTGAAAATGTCCAATGGAGTACCATCAATATCAGTGCTTTGCTCTGTGGTATTTATGTTTTATTCATGACTCAGCTAAAGGTATAGATGCCATGGTCATCACATTTGTAATTGACACAGACCAGGGAAAGATAGCTAATACACTAAATGATAGTCAGGGTCTAAAAGTATTTCAACAAACTAAATTATTATGCCAAATCTAATAAGAGGATGTGCAAAAGGAATAAATATAGTCTTAAACTTGGGATAAAAAAAATAAACTTCAAAAATATATTATTATGAGGGAAAAATGATGGCAGACTAAAAAAGAGTTGGGGATTTTAGTGAGTAACAAACTCCACATGAATCAGTAGTAGTTAAAAAAAAAAACAAAAAAAAAAAAAAAAAAAAACTGGGAACCAAGATGGCGAACTGCAGACAGCGTTCTTTGAGAGCTCCTGAGACCTTCCCTCAGACCCAGACAAATTGAGCCTTTGAACTGGTTCTGGAGTGAGGGCACCACCAAACACTTGGACTAAAACGCACTTCTATCAAATATCTACTTTGAAAGAACTTCTGAGGTCAGTTTTAGATGGGCAGGAGATCTAGCAGCTCCCAGCGCTCAGGCGCCAGTGTGCAGCCCGGGTGCAAGTCGGGGGCTGGGAAGGACCAGAAGATTTTAGGCTGCCAGGAAGTCCCTGGGAGACCGTTGGGCCACTTTGCTCTGCTTGCGGGCAGGTGCTTTGGCAGGTCTACCTTTGATAAAGGGTGGATTGAGAGCAGCTGAAAGTGTGGTCCTAGTGTGGATCTAGCTAGATCAGTCCCAGACCGGAAGTCGACTCGGCAAACTGCCCCAGGGCAAATTAAAACTGCTGCAGATTCCCTGCTGGTGACTGATACCTCAACTCAAAAGCATGAGCAAGAAGAAGAGAGCTCTCACCATAGACAGCTTTTACAGAGAGAAACTAGAGAAATCCCCAGATCCTGAGATTCTGAAAACAATCCCAGATAAAGCCACAAAGGCAGACTTAAGCTGGTCTCTCTTTCAGAAGGCTTACCTGGAAGATTGCATAAAGAATCTCAGAAGAGAGCTAGAAGAAGATTGGGGAAATAAACTGAGAGCAGTGCAAGAAGGAAATATCGCCCTGCAACAGAGATGTGAAAAACTGGAAAATAAGTCTGGTGAATTGGAAAAAGTTGACAACTCACTGGAAAGTAAAAATAGTGAATTAACAAAAGACAACAATTCACTGAAAAACAAAATTAGTGAATTGGAAAAAGACAAAAATTGACTGAAAAACAAAATCAGTGAATTGGAAAAAGACAACAATTCACTGTAAAACAAAATTGGTGAACTGGAAAACGTCACCAAATCACAAGAAAATAAAAATGGTGAATTGGTAAAAGAAAACAATTCACTGAAAAACAAAATTAGTGAATTGGAAAAAGACAACAATTCACTGAAAAATAAAATTGGCAAAATGGAAAAAGAATGAAATGAACCAAAAAATTCAATTGGCCAGTTACAAAATGAGCTAAAAAAGATAACGGAAGGAAATGATACCTTAAAAATTAAAACTGACAAATTGAAATGAATGACTCAATAAGACTTCAAGAATCAGTCAAACAAAAACAAAAAAATGGAAAAAATAGAAGAAAATATGAAATATCTCTTAGGAAAAACAATTGACTTGGAAAACAGATCCAGGAGAGACAATATAAGGATTATCGGACTCCCTGAAAGTCATGATGAAAAAAAGAACCTTGATGCTATCTTCCAGGAAATCATGAAAGAGAATTGCCCTGATGTTTTAGAATCAGAAGGCAAATTTAGCATTGAAAGAATTCACCGATCACCTCCTGAAAGAGACCCCAAGATTAAAACCCCAAGGAATATCGTGGCCAAATTTCAGGACTATCGCACCACGAAAAAGATATTACAAGCTGCTAGAAAAAAACAGTTCAAATACTGAGGAACTGTCATTAGAATTACACAGGATATGTCAGCTTCCACACTGAAGGATTGAAGGGCCTGGAATCAGATATTCTGAAAGGCAAAGGAACTTGGATTACAGCCAAGAATAAGCTATCCAGCTAGAATGAGCATCATCTTCCAGGGAAGAAGATGGTCATTCAATGATACAGGAGAATTTCACCTATTTCTAATGAAAAGACCAGGTCTGAACAAAAAATTTGACCTCCAAACACAGAACTCTAGAGAAG